>JAQIVZ010001555.1:0-30990 GCA_034700945.1 Arrhopalites spinosus
CATACTAAAATATCTTGGTGATCGCTTTACAACGAACGGAGCTAAAAAATCATAATCATTACTTTTTGATCTCCCTATGTATATGGGACTCATAGTCTCAGTCCCCCACATATACTGTACATACTAACCAGTGCATTTTATTTTCATGTTATATAGAAAAGTACTACACATGTCCTTGTGTGCAGTTTATATGCATAGAGAGAGAGAGAGAGAGGAAGAGGAGACAAGAAGAAGAAAAAAGACAAGTAAGTTTTTCGAATCATGTGAATGAAGAATCAAGTTCATGGTCAAATAAATTGATATTTAAATTTGTATAGAAAAGTACCAGAGGAGAACAAAACAAATGTCTAAACTGAAATATTAGTTATTCATTTATTCCTCTACTTAAGCTGTAGCATTAAAGGGCTAATAGCCATATGTACACTCTTCATACATGATGTTGTACACTAGCTGTATATATCCATACTCTCTTTTGTACAGATGGTGAGATAAAAAAAATAATTTTACATTTTCATGTGAATGGAGGATGTACAAGAATGTGACAGTTCCATCCAAATTTACTCAAAGTACTTGAAGAGGTAAATTATGCACCACTATGATAAAAACTGATAAAATGTACAAGTATTTACGTAAATCCAACCAACCAATGCCTGCCCTTTCTACAAGTTATAACTAGAGTCACTTTGGAAAAGAAATATTTGAGATATCGTTTCCAGAAGGGACACAGAACAGAGAAACTCTCTATATCTAATACATGGGGCAAGCATGAATACCATCAATCAATTAATAAACAATCTTGCTACTTTTCCACCATAAATTCTTGATTCCCGTTACAAGTATTTTATGAATTCCTCCGCTCCATTATAATAATGTACTAAACTTGAATAGAATTAAATAAAAATATTCTATCTGTATCAGTACTAAGAGCGAGTTGTATTGAAAATATTCAATCTCTTGTCGTGATTTTTTCTACTGCTGTTCTGTCCTAGTCAGATTAAATACTTTACTCTAGAAAATATAAATTTAACCACTAACCAATTGGCATGAACAAATTCATTTCATAATCAGATAGTCATATAATTTCATGTTATTATTATTTATAACTCTGCATATACAAATACATTATGGACATAGACATACAAATTGTGTCAAATAAAACATACAATAAACATACATAGAAGAGTTCACAAAAAAAACTCTCGTTTTAAAATCAGTCGTTGGCTTCATCCTCATCATCGGCTCGTTTCAATGAACCAAAAATTTCAGAGGGAATATGAGCCTTTTCTACTTCCATGTCCTCCGCATCATCTATAAAGACAAAAACATTGCTTGTAATTCATATGCTCAAGTCTTTCTACCCAGACTTTTTTCAGTATACAATTTATACAAAGCCTAACTATAAATTCTCTTATACATACAAAAATTAGGTCTTCAAATCTCTCAATTTGTAAAACATTTGAAATTTCACAATTATTTGTATACCTTTCTCGCCATCTTCGTCGTCATCTTCATCCAAATCAATTTCGTCAGGATTAGTAATTTTCTCGTCCAATTGTTGAGGCTGAAGGAGTGTCGCACTTCGAACAAATGAAACTTGATCTGGTCTTTTGGTTACGGGTGGTTTAATAATAACATTTTGATCTTCGTTGGGAGTGAGACCAGCTGAAGCCTCTGCGGCAACACTTTCCTGCAATTGATTGATGAGAGCATCATCCACTCTCTTTCCTTCCCTTGTTTGCTGAGCAATCAGATGGGCTGTAAATTGAGTGTTGTACATGGCTTGGATTGATCCTATTAAAAAAATGTTGTGGTATTATTAACCATGTCTCATTAATTATGTTTCCAAATACATAACAATTTCTTTGACTTACTCTTGACTCGAAGCATTTCACGTATTGTGTCCTCATTTCCATGACGTACTTCAAAGTCCTTCCATGCTGCCCAAAAGTCTTGAGAAACCTATAAAAACACGAGACAAAAAGAAGACAAAGATTCAGTACATACAAAGTATATCAACTAACAAAAAATACACATCAAAAGTACTTAAAATAAAAGACAACATGAAAATTACCCTGGGGTCACATATTTGAGATATGTGGGTATAAATAGCCCTTGCTCGGTCAATCTCTCCAAGTTTTGTCTCCAATTCTGCAAATCTGATACCCATCTGTCGAGCATCAGTGTCAGGAAGAGTTTCCATTGCAGACTCAAAAATTGGCCGTGTTTTTGTAACTCCATATAGAGCAGCAGCCTTTTGAATATATATGTTGAACATCTGCCATAAAATTTTAAATAGACACATTTAGTTTTTAATCAGAAAAAGTCTTCAACATCATTTTAAAAAATTCTTGTACCTTTATTTTGTAATTCGTAAATTATTACCTGGTATTGATCTTTTTTGTCCACAGCTGTTGTACCTCTTTCATAAATTTTCATTGCCCTTCTAGCTCCGCCATGCTCTTCCTCCAGTTTAGCATACAATAAATAAAAATTCTTTCCAAATTGTGGTGGAACATTGTCTAGACATTGCTCAAAAAGATCTCTAGCCCTCTCAATTTTATCCCCTCCATATCGAGCAAGAAATTTTGACAAGTATGTATTCCATAAATCATACACATGGGGCCATTTAAATAAGGCAATTCCTTTTTCATAAGCTTTAAATGCTTCTTCAAAATAATTATTTTCTTCCAAGAATAATCCATAATTCATTATAATTTGTGGTGTTGCAATCTTAAGGTCAAGAATACGATCATACACAGCTTTACAAGTTTTCTACGAACAAAAAAAGGAACAAAAACACACAAATTGATTATAAATATATTCAATTAAAAGCTTAAAATTTTAAATTTATAAAAATTGAGAAAAAATAAAATTTTGCTTACAAAAGTTCCAAATGATTCTTCCAAATCTGCATAAAATGACCATAGTTTGAGATTTTTGTACAGTCTGGCTTGAACGGTAGCTGTCTCATCTGAATAGGTAGCTCGTGGTCCAGTGGGTGGAGTTGTTGCGGTGTACATTAATCTTAATGCTTCATTATGATTTCTGACAACACAAAAATGTACACTTTAAAATGCGTTTTTACATTGACATGTAAAATTAAAACAAAATTAGTTGTTAATAATTTCTTACTTGTGTCTTAATTCCATTTCTGCCCATTCACACCATACTTGACCCAAATCATCTACTTTTAAGAAAGCCACTTTTGTTGCCTTGTCAAAGATAATTCGAGAATCATCAAGCTGTTCTGCTTCTTCGTAAAATTTAGCAAAAGTAATCCATAGAGCATTCAATTTTCCCACAGCTTGCTTTGGATCTACTGTTTGAACACCTTCAGTAAATGTATTTATTACCTAAAATTTAAAACACAAAAAAATCGTTGTAATTTATGGAACACATAATAATTTCACTTTTGAAAACTGGTAGAAAATTAGGTAATTTTACTAACTTCATTGGGTTTGTCCTTTAATAACTCGACACGTTTAAGCCATTCATTCACATTATGAGGATTTTGTCTCAAGAGTACAGAATTTAGTAAAAGTGGTCGTCTTTCCATCATATTTTCTAATCTTGCTAGTCGCATTTCAATGACTAGATCTTCTGCCTCTTCATCTTCCATTAATTTAGATAGAGAGACTTCTTCAAATTGTGCATAGGCATCAAATATTTGAGTGAAATCTCGAACTGTAGTCACACTACGAATTCCTTCTTCATAAATATCTCGTGCCTACACAACGTAATCAAATGATTAATTATTTTGTATTTAATTTTTATGATTAGTTACTCAAAGTTTTTTTTTTTTACAAAAATTCCTTACCCGCTCGAATAGACCGGATCGAACGTAATAGTCGGCTAAACTTGTCCAAAGAGCCCCAATCTGATCTGTGTAACGTCTTAATGCACTTCTCATGATAGCATCAACATCTAAGGATGTAATTTCTTTTGGATTTTTGGAAATTATTGAACAAAGTTCTGCCCAAAGCATATAATTTGATTTGCCCTAGTCAAGAAAATAAATTTTAATAAAGTATTTTTAGTTCAATACGTACACAATAGTATGTGATATTTGGACATTTTCTTACTTTTCTAGATGTAAAATTGTCATTGTTGACGAGTTGAGCTAATCTTACGGCTGCTTCATCTAAACGACCCACATCTAACAAGTAGTCAATAAAATCTTCTGCATTCTCTGGACATAGCTGTTGATAAGTTCCAAAATTACACCATTAAAAATTAATCTCACGAAAATTTAAAGTTGAAATGTACTACATGTTTTAACTTGTTACCTTTAGGTATCTTTTGTAGACTCTGATAGCTGTTTCAGGTATACGATGTTTCTAAGAAAATAAATTGAGTAAATTTAGCAATCAGTTAAAACGAAAGAGTTAATTTTATCTGAATAATTGGAAGCGACGTTTTTCTTACCTTGGTCACAAAATTAATATACATGGGCCAAACACGATTATGTTGTGTGATTGGCAAGGAACGAAGGGCTCGATCAAATATCCTACGTGTTTGTGTAATTCGACCCGTCTTGACAGCAAAATCACAATATTCAATCCAAATTCTTGGCATTTTATTCATAAAAACCAGGGATCGCTCGAATGTGGCAAAGGTCTCCTGAAATTGAATATGCTCACAAGTTACTGTACTTGAGCGTTTTCAACTTAAAAAGTTTACATAATATTAATTTAAAGTAATACAGTACATACCTCTTCTGAGATATTTTTCTCTGTTGCTTTTGCCACTTGTCGTTTTCGAAAAACTAGGTAAGCATGCCATAATTTATACGAACCAGGTAATTCTTTCAACGATCTTTCATACACAAAATTAAGTTTTCGAGCATCCTTTTTGTATTTCTTGTCACTTTTTATATGGTCAATGTAACGAATCCAATGCTTGACAGAATAGGGGTTTCGTAAAATTTCTTCTTCATGTGCCAAATCTTGTTCGCTCAACTGTGGAATTTTACATGTTTTCAAATTATTATAAACCTCATAAATTCATAATAGCAATAAAATCATAAAATGTCAATGCAATTTTTGTGCCTCACGAATTTCATAATTAATTTTGTAATAAAGTAAGAAACTTACGCCTTCAAGAAAGTTTTCCACGAATGACTCCATCTTTAAAGGTGTGAAGTACAAAACATTCAGATTATTTTAAACAAGTTAAAACGTATAAATATAATTTAATTGTATTTAAACACACTTTTTTCGCAAGCGGTGTTTTTACGCATTTGAACAAGAATTTCCCACAAAGAAAGAGGCGCAACAGTCAAACCCCACTCTATGATTTTACCGAAAAAAAGTTAATTGTGATTAAATTGTGAATTGTCAGTTGATCATGGAATGTCAAGTGAAGAATGATTACAACTGATGACAACGAAGGTGTTCAAGAGGTCGTCGCTTTAAATACTGTAGAGGATCCATCCGTTCCTTCCTGTTACAGGGATAACAAACTTAGTAAGTTGTACAAATACAAAAAAAACTTAATACGTAATTTTTCTGAATTATCGTTAATCGTTTTGTGGTTAAAATATTATGTGCAGGAGACTCCCTGTTATCATCACAAATTGACAACATGTTGGAGTTTTTATCAAAAAATAAGGATATTCGGATTATCAACCAACAAAGGGATGATCCTGACTTGACTTCAGAACAACAACTTGTCATCCTGAGAACAATGCTTGAGTCAAGTCCAATGAAGTTTTTAAATCGGTTTGGCAAACATTTAGAACCAACACATTTAGAGTGTTTTTCATCCCTACGAGAAACTAATCTTGATTTAAGACTTCACTTGGTTGCCCTACAAAAAGCAATGGAATCTGGTAAGTTCAAAATTGATTTTTTTGAGGATATTTTAATCATCAACAAGCCATGTATCCCTTTTAAATATTTTTTGATAAATCTTTTTGTAGATAATAAAGAGACTAGGATAAAGAACCGTAGATATGAAGCTTTACAAAAATTAGTGCACACTACAGATTACTTTACAGAAGAAATAATGCAGCGACGTAATCCCATATTATTTCAACAATTAATTGGACGATATCATTCAAAGGAGGAACGGGAAGCTTTTTTAAAATTATCTGAAGCCACTGCATCATCATCAACAAAGACCCCATTAACAGACATGCTAATGGCTCATATGAGTCGTAATGAAGAGAATATAAGTGATCGTAGACACGAACAAGAAACTCAGATGGATGAAGAAGAGGCTGCCAATGCAGAGTATTTTGAAGATGACGACATGAGTGATGAGTATGAACATTCAACAAAGGATAGACGTCCTACTCGTGATGATGACGACGAGGATAGAGAAGAAATTGATGATGAAGAAAAAGAGTAAGTGCTAAAATTTACAATCATGAATTATTTTGACTTTTTTTCTTTATTAAAATGAATAGATGTGTAGTCTAATAATTGGGTGATTTTGATTCGATCTAGGTTATTCAAACAAGAATTTTTCACCACCATGTACTGTAGTTTTCTAGAAGGCAAAGACGAAGATTTTGATTACACCACTATTGATGACAATACAGAATATGACTGTGGTGAAACATTAGGTACCTATCCCTTTTTACAATAATTGCATAGCACATTATTATGTAATCACCAGAGTAAGAATGAGAACAGTAATAGTATGCTGATTTTGTGCATTATTTTCTCTTTAGAACAAGATGCAGAAGAAAAATATTTTGATGGGGAAGACTCTGCAGACTACTGTACCGTACAAACTACTGATGACGATGATATGAGATGCTCTTCTCCAGTACTAAATCCTCATGGGACTCACAATGAGGAAGACTCGGAAGATGAACTTGATATTTACATGAAATCATTAAAACCCATTGAACAAATAGGATAAGACGTTTTAATTAATTATAGTATTATTTTCTTGAATAATTATGAACTTTTTATTATATTTTCAAATACACAATAAAATAATACACTTTTTAAACGTATCTCTCGAAAGTACAGTGTCATACATAAAAATATACTCTTTTTATAACATGCACCATTTATTAATTTCACTTATTTTCCCCTTCTAAAATGGACTTTAATTTCTCCACAGTTTTCTCTGCTGAGAGAATACAGCCTTCAAATCCTGAAAATGTGAATCCATCCCCGGCGGCTAATATCACAGACGAATTTGAGAGCTCAATAAATCCTGGTGAATTTATATAGCCTACGTCAACCTAAATGAAATTTTTTAAAAATAATTTAAATGTCAAAAAAGTTATTGTTAGTTAACTAGTTGTACATTATATGTAAGTACATAATGTCCTACGACAATTCGACTAGATATACTGTATAACCTGAGAATATCTCCACTTTTGACATGTAACGTAATCTGGACGGACATTTTCAAGTGTTTTAAATCGTCCATCAGTAATTCGTTTCATCAGTAATTCCTTGACATGCTCTACATTTTCTTCTCCATGTTCAGCACCAAAGCTAACTGTAGTGTGGACTACAACTGCTGAGGGTATTTCAACTAAATTTTTTTCTGTCTTGTCCATCATGCCCATCATCCTCTTCTCATTTTCTACTGTCCAATATCTTATGATGGGGTCATTATCCACATAATTCATTCCTTGCTCTCCAGACTTTAATTTCAATTTGCCATTGTAAAACAATCCAAGAGCATACCTGGACGTATATGACACATTCGCCAAACAAGTCTTCACATGTTGGTCTACATAGAAAATGTCATCATTTCATTCCTAAATGAAAATTCCAAATTTTGTATAGTAAAGCTAACTTACTTAAATGGTTCAAAATTTCATTCACGTTCCTCAACTGTAGTAACTGAGGTACGGGCAGTGTTGAAATGACAATGTCAAAATGCTCTCCTGATTGATCATCTGGGATGACTTCAATTCCATTATAATCCTTGAGACGAAGCTCAATCACTTTTTTATTACAAGCCACATGTTTTACATTGCCCTGTTACGATAAATATTTCATCCAACATGAATCAAAGAAACCAATGGACTACAGAAGGAAGAAGTTCAGATGGGCTAAAAAATTTACGCACCTTGTCAATAAAATATTTTACAATTGCTTCTGTCCCCTTCGTACATACATAGTTTTCCTTGTCCTCTTGAAGACTGGACCGGAAGCCGGATATATTTGTCGTAGAAAAACTTTGAAGAAGCTCATTTTCTATCAAACCTGTTTATGATAACATTAATCATAACTTTACATAGAAAACATGTGTGCCTACAGCGTTTATGAAAAATCAAAGGATGAAAAATTGACCATTTGTACCTTACAATCAAAAAATGGTTTTGACCAAGCTCTACTGTTGGTATGCGTTAGATATTGTGCTCCGAGATCTCCAAAACTTTTAGAAAATCTTGTCGTCGAAAATCTTCCACCAATTGTATCTTGTGCTTCCCAAATGTAAATATCTAATGGAACTTTTAATCTTTTGAGATTGTATGCTATGAGGGAGCTTGTTATGCCCCCTCCAATTAATAAAATCTTTTTCGACATTTCTCTAGAACTTTAAACTAACTAAGAATACTAAGATCTAGAACTTTTTTGGTTTTGGATCGGCCAAAATTTCTTTACCGCTTTTAGAGATGTCCTTCAAGGAAATCCTCAATAGACTGTGTTTACTATCCATATAATATGCGCTTTTATTATCATATTTTTAAATAAACGAATACATATTAATATTATGGGTAAAATCTACATGAAATCATTTTTGAAAAGGTCAAAATTGGCTTGAATAGAACCAAAGAAAAGTATAATTTTATTAGTTTACTAATTATTGAAGGATACACAAGAGCAACACTATCGATGTGTTTAAAACCAAGTGGAGGAGCAACTCCAATGTGCATCACTCAAATCCTGGGCCAACAATATTCATAGGATCAGCAATAGATTTGTCCCTTGGTGGTATAGTTACTTTACGTTTTTGGAAAAGCCTTGGAACAGACTGTAATAAAAATTTACACAATTAACACAAGCGTCATTGATTTAACTTTCCTTCGCAGAGCAAACTGATTTGTTAGTGACCTCACAGTATCATTAGTTTCTTATTACTTAAAATTATTTTGATAGATTTTAATAATATAAACTAATAAATTTTCATCATAAAATTTCATAAAATTATTAGAAATATTGAAATCTAAATGGTATTAAATAGTACAAAAATACTTGTACCCGTAAAAACTACTCTCTACATTATGGGAATTAATCATTTGATTTAATTCATCCTAATTTCTCCGTAGTTAATTTCAGAGTACATAATTCCACTTGTTTCTGCCATAAACTTTTCCTGGCCTGTTTTGTCTCAAAATTTTAAACCCCACAAAAAAAATAAAAACAAGGAGGACGGGTAATTTTCAATATTTTGAACTTTTTCATCTGATTTGTTTGTACTCTTACTGTTACGGCTATATATTTGAATTCAGTTCATTATTTTCAAAATGAGTGGCTACATTACACTGATACCGAGGCCACTAACTACATAGTCACAGATACTTACGATCTAACGGGTTAAAGGATATTACGTGAGAAAAATTATTTGTAGTTTTTTTTGTACCTGATCCCATTCTGCCTGAAAAAAATTTCCTGCAACGGGTTGACCAAGTTTGTATTTCTGAGCAAACTTTTTAATAGAAAATTTTCCTCTACCATCTCCTGATAGACTGGACAGTTTTGGTTCCTGATTAGATAGACAATATAAAATTTATAAAATTAATAACATTTCACTCTTAATTTATTTTGCTCAAAAAAAGCAATAAGAATATATTTTAATGAAAAAAAATATATAGCCCATTTATACAACTCACGTCAGTTGTTATTTTTCCAGGTTGTTCATAAATAAGAAAAACGTAGCGATGAAATCCCGTATACTTGGGCGGTCCTGCACCAATATATTCCGAAAGTATCTCTCTACAATGATAGAAGAGGGGTGTCATAAAATTTTCACAAAAAATGGGAAGCAGTCACTATAATTTATTGTAATTTTAGTAATTTAATTACCCTGCTGCAACAAGATCACCCGGAATGTTGACAACGAGCCAATGATGCCATTCACGATATATTGGATCAAGTCTGCTTGGTGCGTCCGGGTCTAAATTTTTTTCAATAAAAATATGTATCAAATGATATTTATTAGCATTTAAATGTAGAGTACAAATTTGATATGTAGTTACCAGTCATGCACAACGTGTAAAATTTTTTTGGGTCTGCTACCCAGTGCACACTTGGGATGTCCCTGACCTGTTGATGCATCCACATTTTAGATTTAATAAATAATTAAAGATAATATCCTCAACACAACATTAATCTCATAAATAAATAAATCATAATTACATTTGTCGGAGTCAAAATATTTCCAAGCCCGACTTTCGATACTGAAAATGCGTAATCCACCTCAGCTATGTGCTTGGGCTCAATGTCAATCACATCCGGGACGACTTGGTGATGTTCAAAGCGAGACTTGTTATATGGTTCTACATGTATTTTTTTGGCCTGTAAAATAATATTTCAATCAAAGTATTTTAAACCAATCATAACGTATGGGGAATAGATAATCTATAAGTTTACTTGCCATGACTCAGACAATTTGTACATAAATTACGTCGTAATGATAATTAAATTATTATTACAAGTTCTGCAGAGCTCTGCAATGAGAGTCTGCTCTCAAAATTTCTACGTTTATCCTAATTTATTGAAAAATCTACACAAGAACTCCCGGGTAACTAATGTTAAAGGAGAAGTCTACCTAATCATTTATAATATAATGTAATATTATTTATCAAACTCAAGGACCATACCTGAACAACATGAGAAGGATGATTAATTGTTTGTGAACTCGAAGGATGATTAAATTTATTTAAATTCGTCAAAGGAGCAGATAGACCAGAAAAGTTCCGCGAAATCACAATACCAGAACAAGTTCTGGCGATGATTCGGGAACAAAGCATCTAAAAAAATTAAAATAGAAAGAACCGCATTAAATATGTTTTATTTTAATTATGTTGAATTTTTTTAATGATTGTTACCTTATCTCCTTTTAATTTTACTTTTTTAAATTTTTTTTTCTTCAACTTATTTTTTTTGTTCCAAATCCAGGTTCAAAATCCCGGATGTTACCGCGATCCATTGGATGGCAGGGTCTGCATTTCACCGAATCTCAAATTTAATCAGTTTTTTTTGTAATTATTTTATCTACTGTCCAGTAGTTTGTCAACGTGTAAATTAATTAGTTTTCGTATTTATTAAATACAAAAATTAAAATGATGAAAATTAGACAATTTTTTCAATGCCCAATGGAGGCTTATTCGGACCCATTCATTTGCATGCAAACTTTTCTCTCTTGTCAAATTTTTACCCTATTTCATATTTAATTAAAAATTCTTTGATGAGAGTGAAGCCGGGTAGAATGCCTAGCGTTCTTTCTTGTGAGACGATCAAGTCTCACCGCATCCGTTCTATGTATCTTATGTAACATATTTACTACAAATCAAATGAGTGACACACCATCAGAAATCTCGGACGATCAGTCAAAGCTGCGGACAGGCATCTGTTTTACAGACATGAAAAACAAGAAGTTGACGAGGCCAATGTCAAACGGTCATTCCAAGATGACAAACTATGGGAGCCAAAAATAATGGTACGTGGTCTTTTTGTGACATAATGATCTTTGTCACTGAACAGTAATGATGTAAGAAACAAGGAAGAGCGAGAGAGAGAGAGAGAGAGAGCTGTGAAAAATTAAACTTTGAAAATGTCAAATCAACCAACATATCGAATATCTCTAGAAATATGTGAAATTTTCTCCTTCTGTACAGTCACATTAAATTGTCAATCCATACTTTTGTTTGCTTCCCGTCCACAAGATCAAAGATGAACCTTGAACAGTGTTCACTGAACACAATTTGTATTGGATAATTCATAGTAAAATTAATTGCCTATTTGATTATCTTTGCTTTGAGTCTATTCAATATAATTGACCAATGAAAATTAATTCTCACACTTCATAGTATAGCTAATGACGTCATAGTTAGTTTTAATAAATAAAGTAAATAGTTATATTGACAAAGTAGATAATTATTAAATTTTAACCTTTCACCAATTCAAATAATATTGAGTAAAAATCATATAAAGAAAACTTCCTCAACTCAACTTTGAGCAATTTTTAAGTAAATACTTGGAATCACACAAATCAATTTTGACAATTAGTTGTTGAAAATGTATAGAATTTAACAAAATGTGTCAACTAATTAAAGCCTCCATAATGTAAATACAAAAATAAATATTTCACAAGGAAATGTTTAATGTCCATAAAGACTTGAACACAATCAAGTAATTAAAATGTCCTGATGATCTTCACAGGAAAATCTTTCCATCATTTTAATTTCTACATCTCTCAACTTGAACTTCCTTTATATAATATGATGATTATGAGTCAAAAAGGGATAAAAGCTTGTTAATTAGAGATATAACATGTAACTAACTCTAAACTAGAAACATTTGTCCATTTTAAATGGAATTCTAAAGATAATTGAGACTATAAGTATCAACATTCATTTATAAACATTCCAAAGAACCATACAAAGTCAGTGAGACGAAGACTACTTAAAGAACCAAATAATTGAGCTTCACCATGTTATAACCACTATCATTAAACTGGCAAATGAAAATCCTTTGAAGGATGTTCTCATGTTATTAAATGAGATTTGAGAAAGAATTAGCGATTTGTGGGGGATGAAAAATATAAAAAAAAGACTGGAGGCGGAGTAGCTTAACAACGACGGCGCTTGTCACCCCCAAACCATCCAATAAAATCGGGTATTCTGACTTGAATTCTCATCAAGTGAAAGCTGACAAATCGGGGGGCAAGCCTTTGCTTTTTAACCATATTCTATTTGTATTTTCATCAGAGAGAGAAACATGCTTTATACATGCTTTTTCCATACCAAAAAAATGCTTTTTCGACAAATATTCTCACCCTCTCTCTCTCTCTGTCTGTCATGTATGAAATAAATGTTTTAAATCAAAGTCAAAATCCACAACAAAACTTGTCACATTCATCAACATCAGTTCTCCGATAACGACTCGAGTCCACTTCCTCTGAGAGAGAGAGAAAGTGAGAGAAGACAAGGAAGCGGAGGGAAGACTACAAGGAATGTTTTTATCCAACTTTCAAGATACAAGTTTACACAAGACATTTATAAATCATTTATAGACAATCATAAAAAAAAGTTATAGTAAATATTATTTTTTAAAAAAAAGTCACAGAAACTTGACGTCTCTCAAGTTCCCATCGTACACTTTTAGTGTCTAAAATTTAGACACAACGGGCTGTGACTTATAAGACAAGATATCTTGTGTAATAGTTTGTAGACACTAAAAATAACTTGCATTGAATTTCCCATGCTGTGAAATAACAACAAGTGATAATGTAAACAGTGTGAGGGACTTTTTTTTGGTGGTTTTGTGGTCAAGAATACAATTTTTATAATTAAGTCAAATTCTAATCATGGCAAGTAAATCTTTTCTCATCAAGGATCTCATTGGAGAACGAACTGGTAATTTAAATATTTATTATTTTACACTTTATGTATGGTAGTACATATTTGTCGATACAGTAGTTTAATCTCATTCATTTTTTCGAGGGGTTGAAAATAATGATTAATGATGATATACAATTTTAATTGTAAACTATTTTGCCCTTATCAAAATATACATTTTTTCTTGTAGAAATTTTTATTAGACTTGAGAGAGTTTGAGACTTTTCTGAAAAACTTTTCACAAAGATTTAATAAATGTTAAAAATAGAATTAAAAAATAATTAAAATGAAATAGGAAGTCTAAATTCATCCTTCTTCACATGTCAAGCCTCCGTCTTGGACTGTTCAATGCATCAAAAGACAAGTGATGGGGATGGTGACAGTGGAAAGTCGGATTGTGAGGAGAAATCTGAGATGAATCAAGGGAAAAGGCCACGAAGACGTCGAACAGCTTTTACACATTCCCAATTAGCATTCCTTGAGAGGAAATTTCGAGTACAAAAATATTTATCTGTGGCTGACAGGAGTCAAGTTGCCCAGTCCCTTCAACTCACTGAGAATCAAGCAAGTCGGCCATTGGCATCATTAATCAATTAATTTAAATTTAATCTTTATTAGTTTGTTAGTTACTAATTTTTAATTTTACTTTTCAACAGATCAAAACATGGTACCAAAATCGGAGGTATGATCTTTGACACTTGTTAAAATTCTTCATTGTTACATGACTCATTTACCATTGTCATTCATTTGTGATGAAAATTTTTAGTCATTTTAAAAGGATTGTTCAATTGGAAACTTGTACAAATTGTGGTTGTCATTGTCATGTTTTTTCTTTCTTTTTTGTAAAGGACAAAATGGAAGAGACAGGGCCAGATGCGACTGGAACAACTTCAACTAGAAGAGCTTGAACAGGATAAGAACATGTCAGTAGATTCAGAAGAGTCTGCAACAGATTTGTTCATGTCCAAGTCACCATCACCAAACCCAATGACTTTTGACCTGACATCACCATCTTATTTGTCGAGAATCTTTGACAATCCAGCACTCGCTTGTCTCCTTCTTCATTCCATACCACCAACTTTTCTTCCTCCAACTTAAAATCTATTTTTCCAACAAAAAAAAACTTCAAAAAAACATTCCCATAATTCACATTCTCACTAAAAAAAGAAAATTTGTTGTGTAAAAAATAAAAAGGGTTTTTCTTTTCATAGAATTAGAGAAAATAATGAAAAAAAGGAACAATTTTTCTCATGATATTCCCTCCGAGAAAAATAAACTTTCAATTTTACACATTAATTCATCTCAAGTACTTTCTTCTTCGTAAAAAATTTTTCCAGTTTTTCTTTGAACAAGAAAAAGAGAGGGTTTCTACTTTATAAAAAGTTTATTGAAGGAGTTTGAATTTAATTAAATTTTTTATGAAGAAAACTTTTAAATTTAACTTGAATATATCATGATACATAATATTATCTCTGTAAATTTAGTACTTGAAATTATAGTAGAATGGAGTTGAATTGATATCAAATTCAATTAAAATTTCTATTCAATACACATCATTATCCCTTGAATTTTTCTACATTTGTGGATATTTTGTAGTGCCCCCCATCCTCTCTCTCTCTTTTTCTTTTTGAAAAAATTGTATAGAAAAATATAAATAGAAGAATATTATCTATACATGTGTACACTTTCTCCCCATTTAAGTTTAATGAAGCGACTCTCAAGTTCAAATCTTGTTTCCGTTTTTTTTTCAAGATGAAAGTCTCAAATCATCAGCTATTCATCCTTCTCTCTCTCTCTCTCTTTCTCTCATCCCTTGAAAATTTGTCTTGTCAAATAGGTACAAGTATGACACAAAAAAATATTTGATTGTATAATATTTTACAAGTAAGAATTTATTTGATAAAAATAAATGGTTGTGTTTGTAACGGGTCTCTCTCTCTAGTCAAAAAATAAATTCATTGAATTCTCTTTGTCTTGTTTGTAAAAAAATTTATTTAGTAATGTACAACAAGTATAAATAAATATTTAATGGCCAAAGATGAAAAAAAATTCTTCCTTATTGATACATTTTTTTTTATTTCCATTTTCAATCAAAATCAAAAATCTTTGATATTCATTCAAATCTTCGACTCTTTAGATTATTTATTATAGATACAGATACAGAAGATTAAAGTGAGAATTTGGTGAAAATGAGAGAAAATATTTTATTATAATTTTTTCCCTCTCTTTTATTCTGGGTGTAGAAAACCAAGAGTAAATAATAATGGCAGAGAGAGAGAGAGAGAGAGAAAGTCATTTCAAGTTAATTTGGCGTGTGGAAACTGATCTTGTGTCTGTCGTTTGGTGTTTTGTCTGATGTGTAGTCAAACTCCCCCTCCCAATCCAAAATTGAGCCTTTGGCTCTTGACTCTTTTGTGTATGTGTGTAAAGTTTTGCCAAAGAGATTACTACAATTGGAACAACTTCAGTCACCCACAAATTATCATTTGGAGGGAAACCTCCACTAATGACTCTTATTCACTCGGGTATTATTTCCAAATCACCGAAAACTCCAAGGCATTCCCCATTTCCCTTCAAGCCTTTCAATCTTGTGACCCATTCAGTTGAGGAGGGGGGAATCATAAAAGTAGAATTTTAGTCTATTTCAATAGTCATCATCATCTCTTCATAAAAGATGTGGAGGAGGAGGAGGAGGGGAGATCCATTTCCTAGTCATTTATTCAACATTACAATATCATTTATTCATCCCCTTGAAAAAAAAATTATATCCTTTTTAGCACTATATAGACTCCCAACAGTCCCAACTAAATTTATATATGCTTTTTTTGTATCTGTAATAATAATAAATGTGCAAATTATTTCCTCTATCTTTCGTCTAAAGAGAATTCCTTCTTTTTTTGATTTATCAAGTGTCTAATACCTCAAGGCATATTTATCATGGAATTTTTTGATATTCAACTCCAAAATTCATTTTTTTTGTATTCATTTCAACAAAATTGTTTCGAGAGTGTCTATAGAGTTGATGAATATTTTATCATTGTACATTGTATGATACTTTATACATTTTTTAGTATAAATACACTAAATACTAAATATGTCAATATAAAGAATTTTTGTAACATGTGAAAATTTTTTATTACATAAAAAAAGTGAAAGCTCTTTCTCTTTAAAGAGAATCAAAAATATTTTTTTTAAAATATTCTTGTAAATTATCGAACATTCAACACTCAAATTATGTGATGAGGAATGCCAATATAAAATTAGTACATTGAGAAGAGACGCAAGTATGGGAATGAAATTCTGTACATATGAAAAATATATAAAAGTCAATAAATAATGCGGAGGAATGCAATTTGAAGAGGGGGGGGGGGGAGAGACATGAAGGTGAGAAGGTGTTAACAATGATTAGGATATTCTTACAAGAAAGGGAATATGAAGCAAAGTTACATAGATTTTGACAAAAGCCCGCAGAGAGTACAAAGAAATATGCGTCAATTTATCATTTTACGACCTACTACACACCTTCTTCTTCTCCTACTCTGCTGGATGTTGGCAAATTGCAAAAGTCTTCCCCCTTTCATGTCCATACATATATAAATATAACTGATAGTAACAAAGAAAGTAGACAAATAGTTAAAACCAATAGAAAGACAAATCTCTCCACCAATCATGACTCTCTCTCTTCAAGAAATTGCCAAATTTTTGTAATTGTTTAAAAAATCTCTACATCTGTACAAAAGACACATGTCTGAATTTCACAGAATTCGGGAACAAGTCAAGACAAGAAAAAAAAGGTTAAAAAATAAGAAGGACTTGAATCATCATTGGCACGGCATCAACCTTCCCCTCCTATCAGTCTTCATTAGAAATGTAATGCATTATAATTTTTCGACGCTTGCCTTTACGCATACATATTCAACAAAATCTACCCACCTCCTCTTCTATCCATGTGTGTGTGTGTGTGTATGTATGTACATTCCTTGACATTGAAATGGACGTGTTGTACGGGTACAGTGGTAGTTAGTTTAGTAGTGGCTCATCATCCCCATGAGAAAAAGGAATTGAAGCTTACCATCTCTCTCCTCTCCAACACACAGGGAGAAAAAAGATGAGGAGATGCAATTGCATTTGAAAAAGGTGAGGGAAGAAAAAGAAAAGGTGAGATAAGGCCTAAGAATGGTGGAGATTTGACGCTACACAACTACAACATACGACGGCAGACGTATTCATATGATGAGTCTCTCTCTCTCTCTCAAAAATGGTTTTGGGCATACTGGAGCCACCACGCCATTGTATTATTGTTGTATGGAGTATTATAGAGAGCAAACCCCCATATGCATGAGTCTCAACTGACGATGAAGCGAGGCAGCAATGCTGCCGTGTATTCTGCTTTTTTTGTTGTTGTCTGTACAGAGAGAGAGAGAGAGAGAGTATTTGTTCAAGATAGAGACTGGACGATATATTGGGGCTCTCCATATGAACAACAACAAAAAGGACTATACATGTAGGACTAGAGATACGAAGTATGGTTGGTCATAAAACCAAATTCTGTACTCTGTACGTATACAGCTCAATGTTGTAGGGATAGACGAGTTTTTTGAAGGGAGGTAAAACCTTAGAATATTTTCTACGGGGGTAAGACCAAACAACCCCAACGACACACAGTTCAATTGTGGCTCTCCAAGTGTAGGGAAGGGACTCACATAACACGGCCCTTCACATGTCCTTAGAAAAACACTTTTTACGTATGTATTTTAATACTGAAAGGTAACTACACAACTTTTTTTTAATTATTTTTAATTTTCTTCTAAAAGTTCTTTCTCTCTCTCTCTCTGTGTCTTTCTATTTACTGATAAATTGTCAAGCCGGCTCTATCATTTGTAAAGTGCAAGTGTTTTAAAGTGAAAAAATCAAGAGAGTGAGCGTGAGAAATTTTGGGATTCTTCGTCTTGGTCCCGCTTCATTAAATCTCTCTCAGTTTTATGTTCAAGTTTTAAAAAAGTGAAACAAAAAGTTATGGGCTTTTTTTAAAAAATATTTAACAAAAAGAAATATTACAAATATACGAGTACAGTGGACGTGTTTTATTTAATGTCAAGCTGATTTTGGATAACAAATTAAAAAATTTATTAGAAATAATGGAAGCGACTGAAGATTTTGAAAGTTTGTGAAAAATAAAATTGAAATATTTTTGAAAAAAAAAAGTTTTATTTTTGGAGCACAATAACAGACACATGTGTGACTGTCAGTGTTGGCAAAATGTGAGGTGAAAATTGAGTGAATTTTTTTTGTCCGTTTTAAAAAAGGAAAAGTCGACGGAAAAAAGTGAAAAAGAGTTTTTTTTGGAAATTTAACCCCCCTGCGCATCGTCCTATTTTTCGCTATAATTCAGAATTCATCATGACGCAACGGAATTGTGTACTAGTGTCAGTACACAGCGTCTTTCTTATTATTATTTTATGTAATATTGGATCTATTCAAGGTAAGCCAAAAATATGTTTTTATTAAATTTACAAAAAAATATATTATTTTTAAAAAATGACAAGAGAAAATTCTATCTGTAGTCCATTCTTAATTCTTTTGAAAAAAAAATCATTTTATGAAAGTTTATTTTACCTGGACAGTTTTATTTATGACTTGAAAATCAAATGGAAAAATCTTGTCAACAAGAGACAAAATATAATCATAAAAATCTATTCACTTTTCCAATACACAGACACAGAGAGAAGGAGAATTATGAATTGTGTCGTCTTGTTGTCCCTTTGGATCATGTCTCAAGAGAGATACCTATGTATGTACTAATACAAACTATAAACAGAGAGAGACTTAATTGACCCCAAAAAGCTTAAAGTTGAAAACGAAGAGATATTTTCTTGAATGACCAATCAACTTTCATGTCCACTCTTGTCTAGGTAGAATCTATCCCCTTACCTGTGATATATGAGCGTCCAATTGTCAATTGACATTTGACAATAAAGACAATTCAATTCCATTTTACAACATTTTTACAATCCCACTGAAAGCCAAACTTTCTGTCCCAAAATCTCTCTCTCTCTCTCTTGTCTACCTGTCTCAAACTCAAAACAATTTTTTTTTGAAATCTGTATCTGTAAATTGGGGGGCTAATAAAAGTTAAATGATTTAGTCAAACTCAAATTGTCTTGTTCACAACTTTGACATGATAATTTAATAGTCCATCTTTTTTGTCACAAGAAGTCAAAACCTAAAGGTCAAAATAAGTCTCGAATAATATACATATATGAGGCATGATTTTTATTGGAAGGCGGAAAAGCCGTTTATCAGTTCATGCCATCAGTCCAAGTCTACCTATCGCCATAATATGATCCAGGTAAAATAGCAGAGCCGTGGTACAGTAGTACGTACAGTAGTAATAAGGAAAGTATATAAAACAATCAAATTGAGTCAATGTACAGAAAAAAAGATTGATATCATGGCGTTATGTACATTCCACACGTAAATATTCACACGGTTAAGGCTGGAACGTATGGCAAGCATTTTTAAAGGCAGCGTCGAAAGTTCCATATGTTGATAGAATTGTACATAAGGGAGAAGAAGAAAAAAAAGGGCCGTGGGAGCCTTTCAACCATGTTGTGACTGCATTTTGAATGCTGGAGCAAAACGAGAATTGAGACCAGATGTACATTGCATGTGCATGCACAACCCTCAGTCTCTCGCTATATCTCCTTCATGTTACAACGGACAATCTATATCAGAATATGTATGTACAACCCCCAAAAACTTGGTTCCTCTACGTTCAATAAACACTTGTGGCTTTTCAGCTCTCTCTCTCTCTCTGTGTCTCTATAGTAGAACCAGGGTCCCCTTGAAAAAACCGTTGCATGCAGCTGTCGTTTTCTCCAAACGAAAAGTTTTGTACACTCAACACTGTCTCTTCAGTGTATGTATGTGTACAACTACGTTGCATTCCATCACAAATGACTGGACAAAAAATCATTTTGTACGTTGTACATGTCTCTATCTCGTAGTTTTCTATGCAGAAATTATCAAAAGAGTACTTGGCAACATCATACATCATACCAGAGATTTTTAGTGAGTACTCTTCGTCCATTAAAGTTCTTCTTAACACGTAATAGGAGACGATTTTTTTTATGTTTATGTTTTCTACTATTTTGATTGTCATTACTCGAGATAATTGTTCTCTAGTCATTTTCTATCCTCCTTCTTCTCCTCGGCTTTGTTTTTTAATGAGAAGAGATTTACCCGTGGTATATCCTAGACAGATATTATTATGGCTGTGCAGTGTAATTACTGCATATTTTCATGGCCTGGTAACTGGGGGGGGGGAAGCTTTCTTTGATGTGAGAACAAAGTATCCACTGTCTTTGTAGTTTACAGACCATGGCTCGTTTTTGAAGCCTTAATTAGCAATTAACACTAAGTCTCACTGGAGGTAGTCCCTCCTTTTACTGTAAATGACACGTCCCTCAGGAAGGAAGGGAGAGATGAATGATGAACAATGGATTATAAAACTTTTTTTTTAAACGGGACCAAGAGACATTTATGACCTATAAATAGAATCATTGTGGTGGATTATTATCTGTTGACCCAACTTAAATTTAGAACACTATCCTTGTTATTAACTTTGATAATATAATTAAATTGAGGCTTTTTTGTGGCTCTAAAAATCATAAAGAAATTATATTTAAAAAAGTTATATCTTACTAGTTATACATTGTGTCTTAGAGTTAAATAGTGAAAAATTTTGAATTTAGTGTTAATTAACCACAAAATTGCGTCGAAATAAATAAACAAACAACAAAAGTGAGTGTTTATTATTATTAAAATTCTCAGCTGTATGTGGTTAGTGGTTTTAACACATAAAGTAGTAGTAGTATTAGTTAAATTGATTTAATTGTATTATTTAATTTTTAATTGTACAAACAATATTAATATCATCAATTCATATAAAAAAAACATTTTAATCTTCTACTACTCAGTCCAAATTAAGCCAAAAACTTCGTACGAGTACTCGTTCTCATGAAGATGGAGAGAGAGGAGGGGAGGGGGGACGGAAATGGGAGCCGATTAGAGAAAGAGAGTCTTACTTAACCGCAAGATTGTCTTTAATGATAGTCCTTTTCCGTCTTGTTTCATAAAAAACAAGAGTAAAATGATGAGGGCCTTTTTCATACTTGCACAGATTCAAATTACTACGAGAACCAAGATGGAACTCGTATTTTTGTAGTAATCTTACGTGTAGTATGTGTAATTTCATTACGTCACAATTCTTCCAGAAAAAATGACAAGCAAAAAAAAAGATGAGGGAGACTCCATTATCATCCTTGAGAAGAGTTGAGACAGCCTCATCTCATCAGCATTGTCAAAAATGAAAAAATACGGGTCACTTGTGTCAACAAGTCTCTCTCTCTTCATTCCAATGGAATAAATGTGAGATGTGAGGGGTTCAAGTCATTACAGAAACAAATGAGGATTCAAGTAAAAAAAGAGGCTGGCAGATACAGAACAATAATTTACAATTTACTTTTTTAAAAAAATGTTGTGTAATACATTTATTAAATGTACAGGGAATAACAAAAAGGAAAATATTGAAGCCATCCAAAGTTTACCAGCTTCCATTTTTCTATTATTCTTTCACCATGTGTCGACATATCAAATACACGCTAAACACGAGCGAGATCACTTTATTTTCAAATAAACCTTGTACTCTGAGTTTTTTTTAAAACTACTTATATGTAGTTTTGTTTAATCAAATATTTTTCAGTGTTAGTTAATCAAAGACCAAAAATAATTTCAAGTATAAGTATTATGTACTAGAGTCAATTAAATTATTTTGACGTTCATCAACTAACAAGACTAAAAAATTCTCTCGAGAAAATTAATACACAAGAAATGTGATTCTTAGCAAGAGTCACATGTTGATCATTAGAAATTAAATACATTTCTTTAAAGAGTTTGAAGCTCTATTAATTTAAAACAAGAAAATATGTTTACATTGACAATAATTAAATGTTCAAACTATCATCTACGCAGAAAATTGTACACTATACATAATAGACTAACGACAAGTATAGGAAAGGAATTTTTTAAGAATGGAAAATGATGCAAAAAACAGAAATTGAAATGGAGAAGAGGGGGACAAAAAAAACAAACGGAAGTATCACCATAACTAATCCATATGTGACAGTTTTGAGTCGTATCTTATTTCTCGCCTTATTTTCACCCAACATGACAAGTGTGTGTGTGTCTCCCTGTTATTTTAAACAACTCAATTAATACTTTTTTTTCAAGTCTCTGATTGGTTCATCCTCCACTCTCGTGATTCTCATTTAATGTACAGATATGATGGATCTGGAATCCGGATCATATATCACAATTTAATACGTCAAAAAAAATAAAGGAATTTTTTTCCTTAAAATTGTCCTAGTCCTGACTATATTGGAGGAGGAGGAGATCCAAAGTCAGAAAACAGATTATTGTGACACATTTCATAATTATTCTCCTCTTCTCACATCCCTTGTGGTTTAGTGTGTACACAAAATGATAAAAGTAATATTGATAAATTGATAGAGATATCAATGCGGTTCAATTTATTTATCAAATTTAATTTTTATTATGTACTCCCCCCCCCTCTCTCTCTCTCTGCAAGAAAAGAAAAACTAGAAAGAGAATTGGTGGGGACATATTTTTGGTCTATTTGTTTGAGGGGGAAGAAGAAGAAGAAGTAGTTTGGGAAGTTATCAAATTACTGGAAAGATAAAAATTTGTTTAGACTAGAAACTCTTAATATACTAAAAGTAGAGAGAGAGAGACAAGGGTGGAAAATGGAGGGGTTTTATGATAGATATATGTAAAAGTAAACGATAAAAGAAAAGCATTGGCATGACCAAAGCCCATCTTAAACACTGTTCACTATTATTATAAATATTGTACTTGTTAGTTGTAGTTATATGTGTACAAGAAACACACACCATTCTCCATTTATTTCTTGAAGCAACTTGTACAAAGATCCTCTCTCTCTCTCTCTGAAGATATTTAAGCAGTGGGGGTAAACAGAAGCCATAAGTTGGAAAAGTAATAATAATAATAAATTCCAAATTTCCATCTGACGAAGCTTTCTCTCTCTCTCCATTTCAAATTTCAACAAGTCAAAGTTCACTCGCTTCAAAAACTACAACTATGACATATACACTTATACACAGCCTCCCATGTTTCGACTTGAAAACTTCAGCTCTTTTTTTCTCAAGGATACTCAACATGGACACTAAAGTCTTGAGAGAGTAAAAATGTAGCCTTATTTTCTATGTACTCAGCAAATAAGACTTAAATTGTACAGATACTACTCTTGTACTACCCCCTACAAACTACAGAGTCTCCCCCCAAGAGTAAGGGACATAATAAAAGTTATCTTTTTAAGAAACTTGCTGACTTTCGGGTTATGGTGTGACATGGGAGATGTACATAATAATGTAGACAGAGAGAGAGATAATATGAGTAATCTTGACGTAATATCAATATTCAGTAGTCCTCTACTCATATATCGCTCCTATCTCCTATCTTTACATTTTACAATGACTGTAATATTACTATTGGCTTGTTCATTGTATGTATAAAAACAAAAACTTATATCTTTTTCCTTGTGTGTTGTACTTGTGTTTCAAAAAAAAGAGACGGAAATGGACATTATGCTCATAGTTCTCGTTATATAGGGAAAAGGCAAAAGGATTGGAGAATGTCATAAGGAAAATGACAGTTCCCCCCTCATAATATCCATAATGTTGAGTATACAGAGGGACGGGAGAGAGAAAATCATGACAAAGTTGGCCTTTTTCTCAGCAGGAATATTTTCGGATAAATGACTCTTTCAGTATGTGACTTTTTCAAGAAGACAAAAAAAACTGTCATGTTTGTATATGTAGAAACATGGATAGGTAGTAAATATTGTACATGAATTTCTATCATTGTGTGAGAGAGAGAGAGAGTCAAATGGTTTTTGTTGAGAAGGAAACAAGTTGCTGGAAACTGTCCCTACCTCTCCTTCCTCCAAAAAATTTTTAACTTGGACTCACATTACATTTTTTTATCTCTAGTCTTGTACATATGTGAGAGACATAAGAGTAAAAGTCAAAAAAGTTTTATATATTTTGGCGTCTCTCTCTCTTGTTGTTTCATGCAATGGCAATGGAAGAATATTTTTAAGGAAAAGTGGCCCTTGTCGGTCGGAACCTTTATAATTTTTATCTTGGTTTTATATCGTAGCCCTTTCTTCTGTTTGTCATTCACCATCAACAATTTAAACTCTTTTGGTATTACTTGAACACACTCACTTGGCTCGTCTTCTCCTCCTATGATAAACTAGGGAGATGAATGTGACTGATAGTAATAAAATGTTAAAGCTCTTATTTGTCTCTGAATCTCTTCTTCTTTTTTTGTAAACCTGTAATTTGTTCCTTCTTTTTCTACTTGTTCATAAAACAATAGGGATCTTTTCTCTTTTATCTAATAATTTGTCTAAACACATTTCCCATGGAAGAGTTTCTTGTCTCGTAAAGATTTTTGAATTTTCAATCCAAAATATTAAGTCATTCATTAAGTCTCAAAATTTACATTTTTGTGAAGAATTAAACGAATTTCACATAAAATACTACTTTTCTAGTTCTTTTAAAAAATTCCAGACTGAAATAAATTTAAATTATAATTTAAGGTAGTCGGGTAGTCACTGGTAAAAAATTTGTAGAAAAAAAACGGCGGCGGCATGTTCATCATGGAGGAGACACAATAAAAATGGAGAATTTGTATTTTCAACTTGTTTTTTCTAGTCTCTTTTTTCTAGTTGTAGCAGGTAAATGCTTCAACAAGTAAATTGTTCCATTGAAAATGATTTTTAACAGTGGAGGCTACAGATTTTTACTACAGTTGAAAAAAAGAAGAAATTGGAGGAACATTTTTTTTAAGGACCTACAGCGGGTGTTAAATTTCATTCTTCATTGAGTAAGAAAAGGGTTTCATTTTTTTATTTCTTCCCTTTTCTCCTTTTACAAAAGATGTGAAGGCATGCCAAGACGTCTAAATTTTAGTTGAGAGTTTATATAAAATTATATAGTGTACAATGGGTTTAATTATATGGAAATATAAGTATCTCAAATTTAGTAAATATGATAGTCATAAATATATCTGTAGAATGCAGGCCCTTAAAAAATACAGTCAGATATATGGCCTAAAATAAAATATCGTAATCAATATTCCTTGAGATCACATTCTTCAAAGAAAAAAGGGGCAGGGTCAATTGAATTGAGTAGAATTTTATAAAATGTAAATCATACATGTTTGAAAATATTAAATATTTAAAGGTCAAGTTGTTTTCAACTAAATAATTGTAAGATTAAAAAATGAAAATCAAAGGTTTATAAAAGTATTAGTTCTTAGCGCTTTGATTTTGTAAAATAACATAAAGTCATTAATTTTATACCCATTTATTATAATAAATACACATCTCATAAGTCACTCTACTGTAATACAGAGCATTGAAGATTTGTAACTTGTGAGAAAAAAAATCAAGTCTCTCATTGTCAATAGGAGGGAGATTGTAAGAAGACGAAAATTTAACGTATAAAAATCTCATTTAATTATCTTGTTTTCATGAGACACAAAAAGAAATGGACGATGAGCTCTTTTGGACTAATGTCATAATAGAGAGAGAGAGAGAAGATAAAAAGTCGGATCTCTTTTCTTTCTCATTTAAAAAGAGTAAAGGGAGTTGGAAAAATATTAGGCAATCTGTGCACTCCACACTTGCCACGCTTCCGGTTACTTGTGTCTTGAGTCTTCATGGGAAAGCGGAAAGAGGAAATAAGCGCGAATGGAGTGTTGTGGGTATTAGTAAACCAAAACCCAGAGAGCTTTAAGTTCCACATAAATCAAGATAGTCTCCACAACTTGTATAATACATATGGAACATGCACAAGTACATATTTTGGAACCTCTCATGACTCTACTTGCGTACACATGATGCTCTCCATTGTAATAATCCTTTATTATCTATTATAATAAACTATACCTTTACCTCAATGAGATTATCTCCCTCCACCGCTCTCTCTCTTTCTCTTCTTTTTTTGAACAAAAGACATGAACATTTTTTCATTTTTGTTGTTCTGTGTTGACTCTTGTGTGACTCCTTCCTCCATTAATTTTATACTTTTTTAAAAAATATTATACACAGACAGATACTAGTCAAGTATGTTGTTGAGGTCTCCATGCTCTTTTTGATGGAATAATATCAAGCCGAAGAATCATGGAGAGTTTTTTAAATTCACTAATTGTCCCCTTAAAGGACTGGAACACGGATACTTTTTCCGCTTTCCAAATGTCTCTCTTGTCATTTTTTAAATTCTTCTGTGTGTAAACTTGTTGATACAATTTAAATTTTTTTAATTTAATTTTAATTCAATTTTAACAGGACTATCGTGCTCTCCAAATCCTTGTAAAAATGGAGCTCGATGTATACCCGGGAACCGAATCGGTGAAGGACATTGCGAGTAAGTTTAAATTTTTTTTCTATTTATTTATGCAGGTTTAAATATTATTATGTATTAATTAAAAAGTCAAAAATAAAATTGGAAAGTCTGACAAAAGTGATTGATAAAAAAACAGGCGGCTACTCCTTCTATTTAAAAAAGGACTTAAAAAACTTGGACTAATTTAATTAGTAATTTTTTCAAGTCATAATTTTCTAACAAATTGGAAAGATTAGAGTGTCTACTCATAACAAAATAAAATAATATGAAGAAGAAAGATAAATGGAAAGTTTGTAGACAATTTAAAAAGAATTTTCAACTCCTCTTTTACTCTCCCATAAAAAAACTAAGGAGCAGCATCTGAAAATTATCCAACAGACAAAAGACTTTTTTTAAAGCCGGTTTTTATCATTAAACTTTATACTTATGCATCATGCATAACTAAAATAAGGATACATAATACATATATATACATATATATCAAAAAAAGTCTTAGAAATCTCTCTCAAAAAAACCTTCCACAATTTTCAACAAATTACACTCACCTTTATAACTCTCCCCAGTCTCCTGTGCATATAAAATGTGTTACTTATTGGAGACGAAACAGTATTTTTTTCCATTTCCAAGATAATAAAGTAAGTATAGACATTCCATAAAAAAAGAAGCGGATCTGTATGAGTCTGAGAACAAGAAAATGGTGGCAAGTGACGAAGTGAAGAAAAAGAAGGAGACTAAGGAGTTTTTGAAGATATTACATATACATATGTACATGTATCAGTATAGGAAATGGAGATAGCACATGTTTATATTATATGAAAATAATAGTCAAACATGTAAACTTTAACTATGCCCTGTCATTCTACATATTCGTCATGACGTTCTCGTTCGTACGTGAGTCGTACATATTTTAAATGTTATTCTGTCATGGGCCTTAAACTCTCCACCATTCCAGTCAGAGATTCCAGATGGATCACAAAGTGAAAAAAAAGAGCTGGGTATGTATGTGAGTTTTGGACATATGTACATGATGTAGATTGGAATAGGGAGGGGAGGATAAAGTGGTTATTGGATGGAAGCTGAATATCCCTTTTTTTCTCTTTCCCACGGTGCTGGCTTTAGCTATCTCTTTTTTGGAGGGTGGCAATGGCTATGGTGAGGTACTCTTCAACGTTACTGGAAAGGGACCAGAGGAACAGCCTTGGCCAATGTTTTTGTGTACAAACTGTGTTACAACATAGACTCTCTTTCAAAGGGGGCTTTCATTCTAGAGGTGATTCTAGAGAGAAAGAGCAAACCCCCCAATGGTACACTTGGGGTCATATACCCTTGAGGGGATTATTTTATATTTTACCTTTGCGCCTTTATCCCATCCCTCAAAAATTATTCCTCTTTCCTCTTCATTGGCCTATCCGAAAATGAGGTTCCTGTACCATGTACACTGTACATTGTACAGTGTACTTTATGCATATTTTCTTTTTAGGAATTATTATCTAATTTAACTCTTGTGTGTATATGTGTTTTAATTAAAATGGAGAAAATCATACCGTACAATTAGTTTTGACATGTTCCTCAAACTTTTAGCAATAATGTAATGGATAAGATTTTTTTTTTAAAAAAAAATGCTCATATTGTTCGCACAATTATCTCTCATTTTTTTTATAAGTTCCTTCATTACTAAGATGAGTCAATCTAAGTATCTGTACAGACTCTTTAACTGCAAGTTCAAGTACGGGTACAAAGAATTTTGTAATAAAGCTCATCGTTCAACTTGAGGTTCCTGAAATTGTTGATGATTTTACTTTGTTGAATTTTTTTTTGATTTACTAGTACAACAACTTTGTATACTCCATACAAATTCTCTCTTTGCTTTTTTTTGCCTTGGCCACAAGCAATAAAATATGCTAATTTTTTTTCTCTCTTCAACTTGATTTTTCCTCACTCTTTTGTCAGCAAGATTTTTCTCTCCTTGATGTGTAGTGTAGTTTGTATGTTACACGTACAGGATATATATTTGTGAATTACGATGGAGGGTATTATAAAATATTTTTTTATGGAAAAAGTCATAATCATAATGTGAGCACGATTATCCTCATCTTTTAGTTAAATGACTTCTTCATTTTAATTTATCTACAGACATATATAAAGAGATGAATTTCAGTATAGATCTATCAAAATGAGATGGAAAATACCAATGAAATTACACATTTATATGACTTAATGAAGTTCTTTTTCTTTGTATTTAAAAACTTATCCATCCAAATATCAACTTAAAAAAGAGACCGCCTTATCATGATAATCTGAAAAATATATATTAATGTACCTCCTTTGATTTTTTTAATCCTATTTGAGCTACACAGGTGAAAATGGAGAGGGGTAAAAAAAGAGTTTTGACTTGCGGTCAATTTCCTTCCTTCTTAATTGGGATTGAGGGGGTAGACATGAAGATAGAAATGATTAGCCCAAGAAAACTTTTTGAGGGCTGTATGTACATACAATACAATACATTTTATAGAGGTGCATATAGAACTAAAATTTTGAAAAGAAAGTATGGGGACGGCGGTCTTGCTTTTTGTCTTGGCACGGGACGATGTACATACAGACATGTAGAGAGAAAGAATTGTAATATTTTGTGTGTGTATATTGTATGGCTTAAAATAAAACTTGGGCCCATGTAAAAATAATGTATCAATATATTGACATTTACCTTGTCTCTAACGTTTCATCATGTTCCTCTTTTAAACCTCCCTTCAAACCTTGAGGGCTCAAAATGAAACAATGTTGATATACATACAAAGATTTTTAAAATTCAAGAAAAATCTTTTTCAAGTCAAGTACCATACCAAGACTTTTTGTTGTTTTCTTGTAATGTTGGAGGGATATGGAATTAAGAACAAGTCTCAAGTAGTTAACGTTGGGAGGTATCCACCTTTATATATATAGCCAAAATGGTATATATATATATATAACTTGGGTACTTTACAGTATTCCTTTTAAGGGGCTTAAAAAGTTTTTACTGTTCTCTATTGAATTGTCTTGCCTCTCTCTCTCTCGAACACTTTTAATCTAATCTAATTTTCCAAGGCACTAGTAAAAGTGGGGGTACACACAACAAAGATAGCAGAACTAGAGAGCTGGCTGTACCTTTGTACTTTATGTACAAAAAAAGTATGGAGTCAGAGTCAGTTAAAAGTTTTTACTATTGACTTTACTCGATTTAGTTCCTAATTTTAGTTTAGTAGTAAACAATATGAAGAAAAGATAGAGAGAGAGGGATAGAGTACCCACTCTGTACTTTACTTGAGGGGGTCGGATGGTAACCAATTTATTTTAGATTGTGCTTTGAAATAGTGTACAGATACAGTGGGTAGGGTAAGTAACAAAAAGGAAGAGATTGAATGTGTTGAGCCTCTGTTCAAAAATGGTGAAGGCTACTGGTAGGAGGTCATGTTCTTGAGAGAGGGTGGTTTTTTTTGGTGTGTGTGGTGGTAGCCATAACACAATCTCTGTTTCTTGACTCTGCTTTCTTTTTCTACAGATATACTTTTATATATAGATATAACAGATAGTGGGTACTTGCATGTTATTTTTGTTATGTCAACCCTTCCTCCAAATCTCTCTCTCCTTGTTTTACAATCGCTTATGTGGTGTGTATGTGAGTGGGGATGCTTCTACTTACCACCATGTTCACCATTCACCACCTGTTGCCCGAAATTCTTGCTTGGCAGGTGTGCTCGTGCTCCACTATTTTCTTGGCTTTTTCTCTTAAATATTCAAACGAGAACTCTTCTCTCTGTACTTTTTTAGCTTTTGTCTTTTTAAAACCAGAATCAAAATGAGATACCCTAAAACTCCAAATAAACGCCTATGCTCTAATAACCGCCTACCTCCAATAAGCGCCTATGTATTACAATGTTAAACATAGGAAAAATTCTAATA
>JAQIVZ010001556.1:0-30918 GCA_034700945.1 Arrhopalites spinosus
TTTTTAACATGACAAAGTTGGGGAAATTGTTGTCCCCGTTCATTGCAATATACCAGTAAAATATTCTCACTGTACATAATATGTACAAAATGTATTTGACTCCAGGTGTAAATTGAGAACTTGTGATAAAAGTGGATGTACAATTAAGACAAAGAAGCTTTCATTTTCATTCATTCAATTTTAGCTACCGTGTCAATGCCACAGTTAAAAATATCCAAGGAAAGGGAAATGTATCATCAGATATATTATTTAACTATGTTAGTTTATATGTGACTTACTTTGAAACTTTTTGTAAAAAAATAATGATTAGGATTAAAATCTAGTTGATGAGTTGATATTCATCATCATAATAATTAATTTCACATGACTCATACTGTACTAGCCATAAACATGACACAAAGTTGAAAATTTTCACTTTTTTAGTCTGTAATTATATTTTATTTAAAAACTAATTATGGAGGAGGTTATTTATGTTTAAAATAAAATAAAAAATATTGTTTTCTTAGTTGATCCACTAATGATTAAATAGTGATATTACATGTAAAGAAAAGAATAGGATGACACATATGTCTTGGTTTATATATATGGAGGTCATCAGAGATGCTCACGAGGCTTCGATTGTTCTTTGATCTGGAATGAAAGGAGTGAGTATGACAAATTAATGGACCTTTAGGGAAATAAAGGAAGGAAAGAGCCTTAACATGTTTTTTCAACAAGGAAAAACCACTCGATGTATTAATGTTTAATTTACAAATGAGAAACAAGGAAAAACGGGTAGGTGTTTCATGGGCCGAAAATGGAAATGATGAGCTCCCATTTCATTTTACAAGAGTAATTATAAATACCAGGCAAGCTTCGTCTCAAGGGGAGAATTAAAATCAAGAGAGAGAGAGAGAAAAGAGAGAAGGGCTTCTTGGAAAATTAAGACATAATTCTTATCAACTTGACTTTATTACACTAAAAACCAAATGTTTTTCATTTAGTTTCAGTGTAGAAAAGAAAAGTGACTCATGTTTTTCATGGAAAGGAATTGCCAACTTAATTTTATACTTTTTTTAATCAAAAAATTTTGATTGAGGGAAAATGTCCAAAAAAACAATACTCGAATTTGTCTACATTGAAATTGACATTTAATGTAGTTTCGAGTTTCTTTCTTTTTTTTAAAAAAAAAAAAATGTCGTCTATTGTAATAATTTGAATGAAAAGAAACAAAAAAAACTGTAGATTCCAATCAAAATGATATGTTGTTCACAGAACTCTTTTCTGACTCATGAAACAATCGTTGATAACATGAGAGAAATGTATTGTCCAATAATAATACAGTGGAGAGACATGTACAGATATTATAGGGGAAAAAATAAACGTTCATCATCTAAATCAATGGGGTAGGCAGTTTTTGCCATTTTGTGATGGATGTTGTTTTGTATTATAATTTCTGAGGGGAATGGCGAATTTCTATTTTTGCACGCTATCCATCAAACATTTGGAGACGCGGACAAGGAAAGGGACAAAAAACTCAACCACCGTGAATAGCACGAATATGCAGTTTGCATACACCAATTTTTTATGTAGTAAGAAAAACCAAGTCAATTTCAATTTGGGGAATTGCCCATACAATTTGACACATTGTTTGTAGCGAGAACAGGTAATAAATAAAGGAAGATGGGTAGGGTGAATACAAAACAGTATTCCATTTATATGCCCCACTACATACAACTGTACAACCGTGGTTGAATATTTTTATACAAATGTACTGGGGTAAACATATCGTGAGGTTTTTACTGAGGGAAACCATGGCTAACCACAGTCCCATTTCATGTAATTTTAAGATAAGATAAAATCCTCCAATTGTTTATTTCCAAAATCTATTGTAACGTTGTAAATTTTACATGACTGCATGACGTGCAATGTTTGTTAATTTTTATTTTAAACTTTAACATTCATATTCGGCAACCGTGAGTACAATCATCATCACTAGACCTCAAAAAAAATGAAATTGATTTTCATTTTGTACTTTGTTACCATTTTTGTCAAGAAAAAAAATAGTTCAAGTTTAAAAAAATCAGTGAGTTTTCAGTTTCCTTAGGAAACTTTCCTAAGATTTTCAGAAAAAATTAACTAAAATTTCGTTAATTTTTTTGAAAAAAAGCCGGAGAATTTTGTAACAAAATTTTGACGCTACGAAAATTCTGATAAATTTAAAGTGATTCGTCATGAACATTTTTAATCACAAGACAGGTATGAACTTTTGACACATCTAAATAATTGATTATAAAAATTGACCACTGTTTTACGGTTATAAAAATGGTGAATCATGTGTGGCGAAAGAGTAAGATGGAAAATAATTTAATGAGACAGGTGAAATGTAAGTCATGTGGGGGAAATGCAGAAATGCTATTAAGTCACTTAAAGTGTATCACAAAATTATTTAATGATGGATATGGTCAATATGGGATATTTGTGTTTTGAATTGACAACTACTATTTGTCAAATAGGAATAGAGAGGGTTGAGTGGTTGTCAAAAGTTGAAATGTATGTCACAAGTGTAATCTCGAGTCTTAATAAATGACTATCTTTTATTTGTTTTTAATTACTTTCAGATTCGAACTAAAGGAGATTGACGATCGCTAATATTAAGGATCCTTAAATGGTCAGTGGATTATTACAAAAATTGTACAACAACATTGAAAGAGTATCAATCTGAACCATTTTGGGGAAACCAGAACCAAAAAAAAACCCATCATTAATTTTAATGTGAAACAAGGACTTGTCCATTAGTTTAGTGGTGATGGTAGTTTGATATTACTCTCTTTCTTGAAATATCTTGGATAAAAAAAGAAGAGGAAGAGAATCTGATAAAATCTTTATCTTACAAAAAAAAAGAGAGACGTCTCTCCCTTCGTTGAGTGTGACCAGAAAGATCTGAGAGAATCAAGTTTCAAGATGATGGCACGACATTGGTTATTTCGTGTGAGTGTGGCAGCCAATTTGTTCGTGTTGGTGTACCTAGGTAAACTTCATTAATCAATTCCTTATTATAACAATTCTCATATATTCTAGTCATATGAAACTTAAGTATAGGCTTTATCCTTAATATCTAGCCCTCTACTCGTCATCTAATTATCCACCGACATCGACAACAGTGGAAACGAATCCAGCAGCCACTTCCAGCTCATCGAACAATAATGATGTAGTTCCAGGGCAAGCATCATACCAAATGATGACACAAAGAGATCGAGAGAGTGTGGGAGGGAGTTTTCTACTCAAGTCTTCGAGTAGTAGTTTGAATGATAATAATAAATTGGAATCTCTGGATGAGAATGGAGTCCCAGAGTCAATGCAACCCCTTCAACAACCCCTTCAAACCATTGTTGTGGCAGATGATGCAGCTGAAACAGACTCAAATGATAATAGTATTAATAATCCAAGTGCTAATAGTGTCAATAATATTATTGGGGATGATGTCGTCAAGAATGGTGGAGAAGAGAATCAGTCAGTGAATAATAATAGTAATAATAATAATAATAATAATAACAACAACAAGGAAATGCTCAATGACAGCAATGCACTCGTGGACAAAGTTCCCAAAGTGGAAAAATTATTTCAATGTGATGACCTCAGTCCTCGTAGTTATTTTGGTCAACGTGGACCATTTTGGGTTCTTTATAATTATGTGACAGCCACAAGAAAGTTTGCTTGTGATGAGTCCATTACTTATACAACCCATGCAGACTACACATTTTTGGATAATTTGGTGCCCCTACTAGAGAGATGGAATGGACCAGTGTCTCTCACAATGTACTCACCTGGCACAGACTATGAAGAGACATTAACTCGTATTCGATATTTAAGAGAGTGTACATCACCATTAGTGAAAGAATTTGTTAGTTTTCATTTATTTTTTGATCATAAATTTATTCCCAAAGGAATCACTAAGACTCCTCTCAAGGGACCTGTTAACTGTAGTGCTGAACTCAAATTTGGTGATAATATTGTCACGTTCAAGAAACAAAAGAGATTGCCATATCCTGTCAATGTGGCCCGGAATGTTGCACGTGAAATGGCTCAAACTCACTACGTCCTTGCCTCTGACATTGAACTTTATCCTAATCCTAATTTAATTGTCGACTTTTTTGACATGCTCCGTCGAAATGAGACAGAACTTCAACGACCTAAACCCAAATTATTTGTCTTACCCATCTTTGAGGCGGAAGCCAATGTCACAGCCTTGCCTTATGATAAAACTGGTGAGGTTTTTTTTTGATTATTTTTGACTGTTTACAGAAAATCTACTAACCTTTAGAAATTCATTGAAATTAAATTGTGTACGTTTGTTTGTTTGAAACAGAGTTGCAGTCTATGCTAAAAAAGGGGACTGCCATTCCGTTTCATAAATACGTCTGTGAAAATTGCCATCGAATTCCACAACAAGCCAAATGGATGAGTGCACCCCCTCATACTGGAGGGTTAAAAGTTTTTCATATTGGCAAGCGTTTAAAACCATACCATCATTGGGAACCCATGTAATTGTCTACTAATTTTTAATTAACCATAATTTTTATCACATGCTGTATATCATGTCATCCGTGACTTAACATTCTTTCTTATCTAATCATAATTATATAATTTTGTTATATAGATATATTGGGACCAAATTAGATCCTATGTATGACGAGAGACTGACCTGGGAGGGACGAAGCGACAAGATGACACAGGTGATAACATATTTAAATTAAGTGTTTCAACAAAAAAGTAATATACTATTACAACATTTATTCAAAATGATATTTAAGTGTACTGTAAAGATCATGATTCTACTGTAGGTTCATTCCCTTTGTTTGATAGTCTTTGTAATTGGCATTAAACTTACAAAGTTTTTATGAGTTTGTTAGCTTAATATTGTCTCTCGTTGAGTTCCCATGATAGAACAGGTATAAATACGAGTATTATTGTCATTTTTTATTTTACAATCTGTAAAATTTAAATTATTCCATTTTACTTTTTATATCTCGTCAACTAGTACAATCATTATTCACAGACTATGGATAACAAAGTTAAAATTATTTAACAATCAATTCAAGTCTAAACAATTTACAATATAAAATGTTTATACGCCTTATTATGTATTATAACAACATTTTTAAGTCTCACCTTGGCCTGCTCGTCCAAGAGTCTCCGTCTGAAATGTAAAGTATGAAGTATGCATGCTAAAAAATGGCAAATGTATTTCAAAGGACATATTATAATATGTAGGGAAGAATAGTGGAAAGGGAAATATTTGTGTAAATTTTTTTAAAAAGTTTACTACGCTTCTGTTCAATAACCTTGGATTATATTATGTTTATATTCTCTCTCTCCCTCTTTCCACTTTCCTCTCGGAACTTTTTTTTTTCTCCCTCGTTGAAATGACAGGTGATGTTGAACTTTAGTTGTTGTAAATTGATGAAAGAAGTTTTTTTTTCAATCAGTGTAGAAAATCTTTCATAATCATTTGACTTGGGTTTAGCTTCTAACATTACGTAATTTTACAATGGAATATGGTTAAAAAACCATTGCAAAGCTTTGTGGCTACTCCTTCTGCTTGTCTTATAGCTCTCTGCTGTACTGTACACAGAGAGAGAGAGAGGCAGCAAGTTGGAGCACAGAAATTCACATTCGGTTACTGAACTGAGACTTCTTTCAAGAGTTAGAAAAATTTACCTGTACATGAGAAAGGGAGATTTCCTTTTCATTCCCAGCTTGTTTCCATGCTGTCTTGTTGTTGTTGATTTTTTTAGTAGCAAGTTCAATACTCAAAATCAGTTGATAGCATCAAAGGGAAGTTAATATTATTTAATATTACCTCCCTCTTATTTATATACATGTAATATACAGTTGATAAGTCAATAAATTTATTTTTCATGTTTATTTTTTCTATTTTCTGTACATTCATAAATTCTTGTTGATTGATAAAAAAAATGAAGTTTTGGTTCAAGTAAACAAAAAAAATCTTTTCAAAACATTTTAACTTGACAGAGATGTTAAATGTTTTGACTTGCTCCCATTTTTTTCGTTGAAAATTATTCCCTGTTGAGACTGACAAGTCTGTCATATCAATATTCTTAACTAGCGTCCTTATTCTGTCTTCTTTGTTTAAATTTGAATAATGTAGCTCTGTATGGTTATGCTGCTTAAATTCATCGTAATTGTAGTACATGAAATATATATATAAAAAATCTTTTTTTACATTTACAACATTCAGGTAAATTATTTTGACGACGCACATTTACGATTTTATTTTTCGTTTCTCATGTCATGACACGGGTAATTTGAGTGAGGGGTAATAGTAGTGAGGGTAGTAGATTTTTTATGAGGATGCCAGTGAAACCTTTTTTTTATACCTTATGTACACCTATAATAAATACAAGTTGATCGTTGATAGGACTAACTAACTGCTAAACGTACTGTAAGCATCCACCGTCTTTTCTCTGTCTCTCTCGTTAATTTGTATTTATCAAACAAGTTTGAGTTTAGTCGATAAATTCTATTGATTAGCCTCTCTCTTTTCACAGAAATTCAGAGTCATTTTCCCTTTGCTAAACCAAAAAAAAACGGGTTGCAAATAAAGCTGAAAAAGCAAGTTGAGTATTATTGATCTTGAAAAGAAGATGGAGAAAAGGAAAATGAGTTGTTTTGTTAGATGAATAATATGATTACATAAAAATGAAATGATAAAAGCAAAGATCAAAAGTTTTATGAGAACGAATATAAGGCTCAATACTTGTACTTTGTAGACTGTAAAACAAATAATGCTGACAAGATGTCCTCTGTCAGCATTATTTTAGTTTGTCATTTAATGATTAATTTTGTCTTATGTTACATAATCTATTCATTTAAAAATTTTAAAAAATATTTATTTTTGTATTACAGGGATACGTACTATGTGTCCTGGACTATGAATTTCATATTCTGAATGATGCCTTCCTTATTCACCGTCCGGGTAAATTACATACTAATAATATTTTTTAAATGAGGAAAACTAGAAAACTTCACTGAAAAATTAGGCAGTACTCAAAACCTACTTTGGTTAAATGTCCCCACTGACTTAAGTACTTCTGGAACTGATTTTTAACGGAATATGTAAATGACATATTTTTGTTATTTTTAAACATTTTCAGGTATCAAACGACTCACAAGTCATCCAGGAAAAAATTCGGTTGTGATTAAACAAAATAAGGTAAAAAATTTTTTTTATTCACATGATAGAACAATAGTAAAATCTCTCATCTCTCCATACATTACCTAACCATTCTATTTTTTTAGGTCATCCAAAGCACAATTCTGCCAGAACTGAGATTCCTGTATGGGCGAAGAACTGGTTGTGTAGTGTAGTACATAATGTTACTTAGGTGTAAAGTTAAATTTAAATTATATTTAAATTTTTCAAGCTTTGCTCCAGAATTTTTGTATTTTCAATCCATTGCATTTTTTCATGTACATGTTAAAAATAAAGGTACTCAAAAAACTTTATAACACGTGTCAATGTACATTGACAAAGAGAGAGAGAGTGAGTGAGATGAAAAGAGCAAGGCTATTAACTTAAAAGACTATATTAGTTGTAATACACTACTATTTTCCCTAGAAATGATCTATTGAATTTATATTACACTTAGAATTTAAATAGTGTTCAATATTATTTGCACAATTCAATATTTTAATTTGTTATTACTTTTACTTATATTTTTTGTGATTTTCCATATGCTCATTAATTTTTGTTCATTAATTTTATTCAGCGTCAACCAGTCGGTTTTTAATTAGTTTTACCCCAATAATTTATAAGGACTACTCATAGAACTTATGTATCAATTGGCTGCGTAGTAGGAATCCTTACAATTTTTTACTCCTTAGAAATCTATTATTAGTCCATTAATTATTCTTTTTTTTGTACTAATTTTTTCAACTTTGTGATTTATTTAATTACTTGTTGTGCAGTTTTGATGAACACTTATTTTTGTTTATATAAAAAGGAATATATATTGGGACGGTGTGTGGTTGCTTTAGCCTGCATATCCGATTTTTTTTGTGACTGTTTCGGTATGAACCTGATAGATCAAAAGTCCTGTATTATTTTTATGTAATAATTTTAGACTCTAGAGATGAACGCCATATTTTTACAAAAAAGAGAAGAAAAACCTCAATTTATTTAAGTAAATAGAGTTTAAAAGGAAATGAAAAAGCTGAGCCTATTAAACTGTAAAATAATATTATATTGTGTATTATTGTAAGACAAGAGATATTTTATATATTTTACTAAAAAAATTGTATATAAATCAATTTAAGTAGTATTTCCCACATGAAACGTCATAATACTGATGATTAATTCTAAAGTGTTTCCAATCAATCTTTGGTTTTTTTAAAAAAAAGTTGAGTTTACAATAACAATTTAATTCCAAAGATTAGATTTGTTAGTTTAATACTAGAATAATTGCGGAGTCATGTTGGCCTTCTTTTTATTCTCAATTTTTTTTTATAATTTATTGACAAAAGGAGAGTCTATAATATTGAATTGTGCCACGCTTAATATTATTATTGAGTAACTAGTGAAATTATTTATGGAATTCATTTACAAAAAAAACAAGTATCAGCTAGCTGTGTACGACAGTGAGGAGTCTTCACTGAAGACAAAGACTTGCTCCAAAGTTTTTTTCTTCTTTTTTTTAAAAAAAATGCAAGAAAAATGAAAACTTGTTTTGAAATTGAGAAAGAAATTCAAGTTTATTATAAAATGTAAATATTCCCAGTTTGGATATACACCTTGAACAGTTTATGTACATGGATAACTATTGTTAGTTGACGAGAAGACAACAGAATATGAAAATGAAAATGAGCCCTGAAAATTGCCGTCCTTGAGGAAACACTGTGGCTGTGAAATTTTATATTTAACTATAATTAGCCTTATCATCAAGTAAATGTCTGGACAAGAGAAAAAAAGTGTACGTTTAGTAAGTACATGCATAATATATTACATATTAATTCCGTAAATTGTATTTATTCTTAGTAGAAATTTGTCATTTCGGAAAGTTCCTTTTTAAATTATTGTGAACAAGGAGGTTAGAAAACATAAACATGGTTTTCTAAAACTATAAACTACAAAAAACTCAAGTCAGATTTTTTGCAACTTTTTTGAATGAATGTCCAGTAAATTTTAATTGGTGACTGATAAAAGTTTATTTAAAGAAATTGACATGAAATACTTTTTAATAATTCCATAAAAAAGAAGAAAGTTAAATAAATAATGAGAACAAAATGAAATTAAAATGAAATGTATTAAATAAAGACATTGGTTATAGGCATAAATGAATCCTACTTAAGTAAATGTACTTTAAGTAAAATAATTTTTATGTAAAACTGAATTTTCAATATGTACTTATAACACATAAGATATTTTCTCACTTGGAATTTCGGATACAATTAACTACAAGAATAGAGTTATATAGCGATAGTGACAATGTTGAGTGGCCAGATTTAATTAATCAAAGAAAGATTTTTTCTATATACAATTAAATAAAATGCATGGGTCATTCTTTGACAGATTCTAGTGCCTCCATATTTTGGATCCTGGCCTCTTTTTATGGCTTTATTTGTACCACAAATTATTTATGTAAATTATGTATAACAACATCAATTTTTGCCATAAAATCTTTATTCCTAAAATATAGGACATAATTTAAATAAAGTCAACTGTGATACAGAATTTGAGATTAATCATTTGTAAATCTAATAATTTAGAAAACCTCTATGAATAAATTGTTAAATTGTAATGTAGAAATCATAATTATCAGGTAAAAAAAATTAAATGTAGGTCATCACTTTAGTTAAAAATAATATTACACATAATAATTATTTTGCCCCGGACACTCCTACTATATAAAATATTAACGTGCTTGTATGATAAAGGTCATTCCATTTTTAAATGAAAAATTTTATGAATTGATTTAAATTTTAAAGCCAAACATCATTTCCATTATGGAAATTCCATTGTTAACTTGAACCTAAATTATGGACGTAATTTTTTAAAGTAGTATGAATTTTGTGGGTTGAGTTCCTTGAATGAAATTTTTTAATGTATGATGAATTTCAGCCAGACACTTTTTTAAAAAATACCATACGTACTCTGACCGTATGCATTTGTTATTGTTTTGTTCATGATGTTACATCTATTTATAGTATGTATCATTCTAAACAATGTATACTTAAATAATAATCTACACAAGAAAATACTCTAAAGAGTACATTTATTACCTGCAAACTAGATTTAAAAAATGTTTAATTTGAAGAGTGTTATTTTTTTCCCAAGTAATAATTATATTCGTACACCCCCATATTATTATCGTGACCACAAAAAAAAATAAAGTGGGATAATAATGAAGCGACAACGAAAAGAAAAATAAAAACCTGAATTGACAATTTAAAATCGCAACTTTATTTTCATATTATTGATTGGTTCATAAAATAAATCTGAAAATTTAATTTTACGTATTTTAAATAATATCATTCAACTCTAACTAAGTAAACCAACGTACGTTACAGAGCATAAGTAAATAGGTACAGAAAGTGGAATTTCGAGCAATGGCTTTGTACCGTCGTCGTCATTTTTTTTTACTGAATGGTAATACCGTTAGCTCTTTGTTTTACTTTAATAATTAATACGATTTTAACAATACACATTTATGTAAACTATTTTGACACCAGAAGTCATTTCATAAAAGGCAGAGCGAACGATGACAATGAAGGATAAAAAGACACACTTGGGCTGTTTAAAGCTTTGATTGATTATTGAGGGCCGCAATTTTTTGCATGTCAATTAATGACTGTTGTAATGAAATTTTAAATTGAGCTGCATTAGTCTCTGAACTGGAATTAAAAGCTGAGATACCAAAACTTATCTCATGATTCCTTGGATTATAACAACAACCGTATCCGTTTGGTACCTACAAATGAGCAAAGAATTTACATATATTCTCAAGTATAGTACGACAAATAATTTATTTTATACTTACCAAAGGTCCATAACACATAAAAGCTTGATTGACGGACGGAACCTAATGAATTTAAAAACTTGATTGTAGTTTCTTTTATTTTTTTTAGAAATGAAATTTTTAAAAATGTTTTACATGGTAATTTGAGTTACCTGACTCGTTGAAAGTCTGAAATGATTAGATTTAAGGACACCAGCATCATTGAAAAATGGATGCAACTCAATTTTATTCGATTTAGCAATCATTTTTAATCCCAAGAGATGACGATCAATCCCCTGTCCTTGTACAGCGTCTGCTGCATATCTTTTGTGCCCATCGATAGCTTTCACCATTGCTTGCAACTTTTCTTGTGGTGAAAGTGATGTATTGACCAGTGCTGAGTGACAAAAAAAATTTATGATTTGATTTGAAATCATCCCCATTTTACTTTAAAATTAATTGCGAACGTAAACTTAATTTAGTGTCACACAAAAAATAATAATTTTTATACCTTGTGAAAATTCCAAACTTTCTATTGAGCAAGAACGGATCGTTTCCGTTCTTCCATCTAAAAATTGATCAATTAATTAAATAATAATAGGCATTTTAAAAAACTTGCACCATTCATATTGGAAAAATAAAACTCACCAACAAACATACGACTTGAAGCAGACTCATAATGCGCAGCTGGAGTTAAGTGCATTCTAAAAATCATCATAATAATAAACCTTTATTAACTAAATTATGTATAAAAAATTTGACGACTATACGTAAATTAAATGAGACTGTAATCTTAGGACACTTTCTCTTTCATAAAATGTACAATAAAGAGTTAAATTCCATTTCATCCATAAACACGAAAAAGTTACAAGAAGGTGTGAGCACAGAAAGTGTTACCCCTTGCAAAAAAACTAGAAAAATGCTAAACTATTCGTCTTGTCTTTCCCCGTATTGATCTGCTCACTGAACTCAAATCTACTAAGTGAAAGGATGTCAGCATACAAAGACTATACATCATCATTGTACCGAGAATGACAGTGTGATCTCAAGTCAAAGTAAAAAAAAAATTACCACTTGTGAAATCCATCTCTTACTTGAGAAAGAATTCCTTTTTTTACTTTGCTGACTTATGCTAAGGAAATTCAGTTTCACATGGGATTGACCCAATGACAGACATATGATTCTCTTTTTCAGTGTTGAACAATGTTATTCTCTTTACACCATATGTAAAAACTAAAAGATTACATACAGGTACATTGCAACACACTATAGATAGGATGACAATGTTTAGAGACGAGTGAAGATAGATACGAAAAAGTAAAAGTATACGAGAGCAGATCAATCAAAATCGATCCTATTCCGTGTCAGAGTAAAACAACCCTGAGAAAGGAAGAAAAAAAAATTGCGGAAAACAGGTAATAGGAGTAAATGGTCTACCATGGATACATATCATTAGCTGATATCAGTTGATGTACGATTATCATTTAACCGGAATGAATTAAATGTCAGTTAATACATCAAAGGACACAAAGAAAAGAAAAACCTGTAAAACGATGCCTGGATAGCCATTTGGATAAAACTGTCTGGGCTGAGACGGCAAGATTTGATGAAGTCTTTGCCATATTTCCTGAAGGTAAAGCACGCCATGTCCAAGTCATCAATCAACCTGTTCCCGACAAAAAAGGAAGAAAAAAATATTGTAGGCTGTGCATATATGTGTAAGTATAGGGTGAGTCTCTACAAGGAGTATGATAATGTCACATTATCATTTTTCAGAAATTTTTTTGGTAGAACAAGTAGTAGGGGAATTTATTTGTAACGTAAATCCATTATAATATAAACGTTTACTTACGTCCCGAGGGTATTATTTGACTCTGTAATATACTTGCTCATCTTATCCGTAATATTAAATGGAAGTTTTTTTGGAAGAAATCTTGGGACTACATCTTCATCTGCTTTGGCTGGTAACAAATTCTCAAACTTGGATTGATTGTTTACTATGAAATCCATCATGTTTGCAATTGGTGGTCCTTCTGCGGGGCTACAAATTGAGAATAATTTTTTAAATAAAGTCATATAAAGTTTATATTATAGACATACGAATAGTTGTACAAAAAAATCTGTAATATAATTAAGTATACCTATGCTCATAAGTAAGACCACATTCTCCATCCGTTCCAATGATAAATTGAATACACTTGTCAAACCAACGATTTCCCGAATTTGTTCGATTACCTTGTAATTTGTCAAAAAAAAACAATGCCAATTAAAGTTTAAATGATAATAATAAATGCACTGTGACTTTGTTAAAATGACATTTTAAAAATTATGCAGAAGCCAAACAAAACTCACCATGAATCATTTGTAAAGCAGCTACAGTTTGTCTTTCACTTTTTTCCAAGTCTTCTACTGAATCATCAACTCCCTTCTTGGGGAACATTAGTGGGCGATTTGGACGATCAATACAGACAAGAAACAACGACTCTTCAATTTGTTGAACAGACTCTGAATTTTGAGAATCTTTTCGAAGTACGTCGTACACTGTGGCCCAAGTGTCTCGATGATCAGTTGTCAACACACCTAGATTAATTCAGATGAATTCTTTTTATTACACAGTTTACTTGTAAAAAAAACGACAAGTTATTATACAAAAACAGTCACTCACCAACTGGAGCCCCACTAAGACCACTAGTACCATCAACAATCAGTCTTAGTTGATAGTATAACTGAGTTGGATCTATTATCTCTCCATTTTCAGTGTAGACAGGCGTTTTAAAGAAATAATTCTTATAAGTAACAACGATATGTTGACTTTTGGGGTGATAGGTTAACTTATCCTTGGGAATGGCAGGATGACGATTTGTGCCAAGGACTTTTGAATACTGTGACATGTCAAGTGGTCGTTTACCCATCATATCTGGTTCCATTGTCATTTTGTCTATGGTACGTTTGTAACAAAGAGCTCCATAAATTAATTTCGCAGCGTAGCGAAGTTGATCATCTGTGTTCTATAAAACAAATAATGATTTTTGATTGTACAAACATTTGATGGGATGTAGTCACATTAAAGTGTTTGTTTTTTTATTCTATAAAGGGATTCCTTACCTTGAAAGTCTCAAGAGGAAATACTAAACCGGGACTTGAATGGACCTCAACTGGAGACCGAAATTCTAGGTACGCTGTATCTAACCACCACTCTGACAGCTATATTAGAAAATAATACATTAATGTATAAAATTGAAAAATTCAAAGAGAATAAAAAATGATATAATTACAAGTAACATGATAATTATAAAATATACCCAGTTATCTTTCTCTGCTGCTCGTTGTTCCAAAAGACGTTGTAATTTTGGACCAATGCCATTGTCAGATGAAAAATCCTTGGCTAACTTAGTTGTCTTTTCAAATTCTTCTTGACTCACAAGAGGTTTCACAGTTCTAAGGATAATGACAACATGAGTGAGGGTCATATTCACAAGTAATTTTATATTATGTAAAATTTACTTGTATAACAAGTGATTCTTAAATGTATACCTGAGTAGTTTAGACAATGTTTCATTCAGTTGGGGAACAGGTAGTTTTGGTAAAGGCTCCGATTCCGTCGATTGTCGTTGTTTCAGTTTTCCCTAAAATTAATTATGATTTAAACTATTTTTTTCTTCAGACTGATGGGCAGTACAAAATACAATTTATTGTAATTCTCACCTCAGGGACAGTGGAACTAGATGAAATGTGACCTCCAGTTGAAATTGAACGAATTGTTGAATCCTCAATTTTGTATGTCATCTTTGATGAAAACCCTGTTCTCCTCAACAACAACAGGTTAGGATGTGGAATCTTCATCCTTGATAGTACTACTCATGTAATTGTACTGATTACAATTATTTCCCCTAATGACGATGATAAGAAGTGAGAGTTTGTGAATTTCTTTTTTTGCTCCTCTTGGACTTTGAACCAATGGCATTTGAACGATCCGCGACGACAAGTCGTTCTGAATTATTTAATTCGATCCCTTTGTACAATTAAAAGAACACGCAAAATGTATTTTTGGACATGAAATGTTAAATGCCATCATGATCTTCTCTCTACATATATTGTACATATATGCACAACCAAGGCCCAGTCATCAGGCTTCCATTATTCGGCTATTTAACATTGCATTAATTTACTCACAAGTATTAGACCGTTGCATTATTTTTATATTTTTATTTATTTATGTTGTTCAAAGAATATCAATATATTACAAACGTATTGACTGTTAATTTTTCAAGGGCTTTATTGACTTTAAGAAAAAATTTCTAGTAAAAACTGAAATTCAACTTTTACTCGGTTCATAAACAACCCAATTAATCTGATGAGAGTAGATGAAGCCAATCTCTTCCATCAAACCCTTCGATGCATCATTAAATAATTGAATCTGCACATTAGGGATAAGTCCAGCCTGAAAAAATTAATTATGATTTAAAGCTTCACATTCATGGACAAAATAAATCATTGTTATTCTCACCTCTGCACAAAATTTGGAAGCCCCTTCCATGGTCATTTTTGCGTAACCTTTTCTTCTATGATTTTCATCAGTGAATAAAGCATTTATTGACCCACCTAAACTCAGAAAAACGAAGCTGTTCTTTGAATTCATACGCCATTAGATTTGAGTTAAAAGACGCTACACGTACCTTGAAAGGTCACGACCCAGCTGACCAATTTTGAGTCTGGTGAACCTACTCTCACCCCAGCACTTCCAGGAATATAAGAAATGGCATCCTTCATCCTTTCCAGAGTTCCTTTGCCGGAAAATTTCCAGTAGTCTGTAACTTTTTGAGCATCTTCAACTACGAGTGGAGTTACTGCTACCTCTGCATGTCGACTGGGCAGTGAAATAAAAAAAATCAGAACAATTTAATTATTCATCATTTCTCATTCCTGACTTACTTTATATCAAATTTCAATGCATTTTCAATGGGCATGTAGTAAAAATGACAAGGGTCAATAGCATTCAGTTTCCCATTTCTTGAGCACATTTCAGGTACTTTTAAATGATTTACAAGATCCTCGTCCACAGCAGAAAAACATACAGGAATGGTCCAGTTTATTGTTTTCTCAAATTGACTGATTACTTCAGATGTCAACACTGACAGGTTAGGTGGACCACAGAGAGTAATCATGGAATCGAATTCTGTGGAAAACTAAATAAAAATGTGTGCTGTCAAACAACTGATTAACATTAGTACTTGGTTAGCTTGAATCACATGCTTTTTGTTTTCAGTATTAAGTTAATACTATTAACGCAATGCTAAAAGAAAAACTTACAGTGCGATTCTGTACAGCAACAAATAGGGAATTATCGTCAATTTCATTGGATGAGTAGAATGTTGTTTGTATATTTTGGGAATAACGTTCATTAAGAAATAAGTGAACAATGTTGTAGAACTGCGTTCAAGAGAGAAAAAGTCCTTGTTTAATTTCATCAAAAATCTCTCAGTATAAACTGAATAAAAAATGAGTACTGTTTACTGTTGTTGAATTTGGAAGACGCCTTTGAAGAACAGAGTGAAGCAATGGAATTTTTGCTTTGGAAATCTGTACAAATCCTATCATTATTGTTATAGTTTAAGTGAAAAGAGTTTACTTAATTAAATGATATAAAATATATTTTATTTAATCAAATCAAAACGACCAAAGGTTTTTAAGGAAAGGATACCTATTCGTTTTACTAAGATACTTATATAAATATTAACTTCAAAGTCCAGTGTTAAATACACCGTCATTTAACAGATTGTGTGGGCATTCAAAGAAAAATTTGTTCAACCACCGTTGAAATGATTTTGTTTATTCTCCCCAACTTTGACATGTTAAACATGTTTATTTCATTGATTTGGAAGTAAGAACTGATCATTATGGTGGTTTTCTTATTTACTAATTTTTTAGTCGTGACAAGGGCCTGCTGGATAAAATAATCATGGCACCGCTTGTTTGTTGAGGAATAATTATAAATTATATCTCTCTATAATGTTAAAATGTTGAATATTTTGAAGTACATTTTGTATTTCATACATAAATAAGAACAAACACTAAATTTTACAGTCACGCAGTTCACCAGTTGGTTGTCATCAATTATTTGTACTGGGTTTGTGATTGTTGGTTAATTAAATATTTTCTAAAGCATGATTTGATTAATATGATTGATGGGGATTAACCTACATCTTCATTTAACTTTTCAGAACACTTTATAATTGACGTTATCAAAGACTTTGATTCTAACTTAGAATTTCTAAGTCGAAGATTTTTTCTTATTTTTGAATTTGATAGCACCGAGCAAGAATGTCTAGCACTCTCCCTGTGTGGTATTTGATCGTAAATTGTATGACTCATATTCGTTCTAGGCTTACAAGTGTACAGGTGAACTTTTAATTAACTGTACCATTGTAACATTAAGTTTTGCAATCCACCACTCACTCATATTTTAAAATTCGTGACCTTAAGTGAAAAAACGCAAGTCTTCTTTGTGACAGCCTTGACCACGTCAAAATATTGCAGAAAGCAAATAAATTTTTACTACAATAAAAGTGACAATATTTCAAGAGGGTGGTCCATTGTTCAAAATTTAATTGTACCATGTTTTCCATTGTTTCGTCAGTCGTTAAAATAAAGTATCATCATATCGACAACCGTGACTAATAATAAATCATGTAAAGAATTTTTATGTCTAAGAGTACATCCGTGCGGAAGGATTCACCGTATTTGTTTTTAAAAAGTAAGATTTTGTTGATTAACTTTATCATAAAGTCTTTATGTGTCGATCATTACATATTCAAATTTGTAACAAATATATTCAAACTAAAATAGACTTTTGTTTCTCATTTGTTTAGATTTCAACCTGATCAAAATCATTTCGTTTATTTCCTACAAAAAGAATAGTTTCGCATACAAAAATTAAAGGAAAATTCTGTACTCACTATAATTGCAATCGAAAAGATGATGATTTGACAGAATTATCTTCATCAGTGCCTAGATTGAAATTGCTCATTCACATTTATAGTGCCTGTTTATGTGACCTTTTTGTGTGTAAAAAACAAGTGTCATTACAATATAAATACTTATGTTAAAGTACATGTCATTTTCTTGGGATGTTGTGAGTGTTTCAGTTTGACGAAACAGAATTATGTGAGAAGAAAAAGTTAAGGATGACACTTTTGTGACCCGAAATTCAGTGTCATCCCACAATGTCTTCTCCACGTAAGTTTACCATTGGATTTTTACTGTTTTTTTTAGATAAGTAAATTGTCATTACATTTGAATCATTCAAATTGAATGCTGACATTGAATGAATGAGAGAATCATAAAAATCTTTAAAATAGAATGTAGAATGTACTATTCGTCCTTTGAAAATCTTATATATAATGTAGTTTTGATGTTGATATTTTATTACTATATTTATTAAATTATTTATAATGCTCTAATCTATTTTATCCTGCCTCCTAAAGTTGTCAATAGTATAAATTTTGTTATAGGGAAATATCAAATCATATATCGAAACAGGTCAAACTATGTGTATTTTTCAATAAATAATAGTTGTATGTTCAAGTTAAATATGATGTACCTATCATTAGTGATTAGTTAAAGGACAGGACGGTTATAAAAACTAGAACCAAAATGACGACACAAGTAATTTGTTGTGACGTCATTTTTCATTTTTGATAACTAATGATATCAGAATACCTACACATAGTAAGTATTAAGTATATAAATCAGTCAGCAATGGATGTACATAGTATGCTTTAGAAACTTTTTATTTAGGAATATTTTTTTAACCCTTAACTATTAAATAGACATACCACAATCTTAATGACGGTTTTTTTTCTCTCTAAAACTTGTACTTTGTGGTTTTGTCTCATGTGCATTGCACATTGGCAATTATTTCTTAAGCTTTAGCAAGATTTTTTAAATGGGGACATGATGATATGTACAGATGCAGAGGATTTGGCTAAAAGTTTCATCCTAAATAAATGATCATTGATAATTGTAGTCTAAAATGAAATTTTATTGTTTTGAAACAGAATGTGCTCCAGTTGTTCCACCAAAGCCGGAAAAGGATAAAATTTTGAGTCCATTAGGAGCAACAAGTCCAAACACGAGACAGACGATTGGAACACAAGTTAACATGCTGCGTCAGCCAGCCGTATCCTCATCTGCATCATCAAGGTTAGTACCAGAACTTGCGTGTCAATTTTTAACTTACTTCTTACTTAACTTAACCACTTGCATCATCCTTATTTTTTTATGTGCTTTGTGCTGCTGTGATTGCAGTGTGCAAAATTTTCACAAGGTCTGTGTAGTAGATGAAAAGTTTATATTCACTAAAAGGATACACTTTATAGGTATCAGATCAAACGTTGAAAAATGTGTGTGTGTTTCATATTATGAAACTTAGTTTAAAGTTGTAGGTCAGTTTTACAAATTCAGTTAAATGGCTTTCGCTCTCATTGTGTTTGTCAAAAGTGTTTGATAACCTTGACAGAGGAAATGTTTCCGTGAAGAGAATTTTATCGCATCTTCATACAGAATTCTTTATGCAGTAAAAAGTATTAAGAACATGTGCGCTCATGTGTGTTGACAGATATGTTAATGTGTATCGTGACTAATGTCAATGACAATCCTAGTTTCGTTCCAACATGTATTGATACATAGAATGAAAGAAAACATTGAAATTACAATAAATCACAAAATTATTCAAATTAAATACGTGGAAGCGTTGTTGCATAAAAGTAAATAGACTGAAGTTTATTCATGTACTTGCATGTCTGAAAAGTTACTCCATGTAAATTTTGGCTGAATCTGACATTTCTTTTGGATTTTAATGATCTAGTTTAATGATCTTGTAGTTCATAATTTCAATTTTTTGATTATTTTTTGTCCAGGGAACTTCCCCAACGTAGTCTAACCAAACCTGCCTTGCCACCTAAACCATCCCCAAGTGCCTTCAATAAAAAAGGAAGTACATCTCTTCATTCTCCTCAAATACAAAAAGTCAACCCATCAAGTGTTGGGACTTATCCAGCAGCAGCAAGCTCATTGATCTCAAGTCCCAGCTCAAATCATAATAAAAATAGCCACAACCAAAGTCATAATCAAAATCAAACAAATGAACAACCACATCAAAGTTCAATAAATGTCAAGTCAAATAATGGTAGAGTTGATGAAGTTGCTCCAGTAGCCCGAATTGAAGAATTTGACAATTTAAGTGACCTTAATAGCCCATCTCCAGTACGACACAAAGAAGTATCTTCTCCACCAAGTCATCACACACCAACAAAAGATACAAAAGGTCATTTTGACGGAAACGTGGTGACAACAAAGCCTCATAAACCTCTTCCACCAATTCCTACTTCTGCGGGTGTACCAAAAAGTTTTCCTCATAATAATAATAATCGTAATCTTTTTCACTTCTCACCACCAACTACTACTAAATCGTCTGTACTTCCTATAAGTCCAAGACGTGTCAATAATTCAAGTGGCATTACAGAAAAAAAATCTCCAGGAGGTGATGGGATTAGTCGGGGACAAATATTTCAGTTTCCCAATACCAATAACAGCACTCATTCTATATTTACCCCACAACAAATTCAACAACGACAAGGGAAAAGTGCTAGTCTTGGTCGTGGAAATGTAGCACCTGGAAATGTAGCATCAATTACAAATAATTTCAAAAAATCAGTGACTCTTTCTCGCGTTGCTCCACTTGATTTAATAAATACGACTGTGAAAGTACCCAATAGTAGTGTCCAGACAGCACCAATTTTTGGATTACAGAATAAAAAACAGTCACCAGTACATTTTGTTGGTCATCCAGTGTCATTGTCATGTGACAACAATAACTCGAAAAATAATAATATTCCACCACCTCCTCCACCAAGAATGAGGTAATAATTAATCCTGTTCCACTCTCTTGTAAATTTAATTTAATGTTATTTAATTTAATGCTATTACAGTACACAATAAAAATAAACTGTTTGTCTATGAAAATAAATCTTCAATACATGGATTTTGTCTTTTTTCAATTAGAAAATCACAGAGGGGATTATGGAAAACAGCATCTGGACAGAGTGATGACAAGTCCCCAACATCTCCTACTTCACCTCATTCTCTTGGATTTGATAAGCCTGTCTACGCGACGGTTGACAAAGAGAGAAAATGGGCAGAAAGACTTCAAAAGCAGAAGCAAGAAGACGAACAAATCGGGGACAATGCAATTCAATCAAAATCATCAGAAAATTCAATTGAAACTGTCATTAAGAAATTTAATGGTGATAGTGAAGAAAATGCAGGCGAGTCCATCGTCAACTCGAGTCTAACCATTGCTACCCGACCGAGTTGGTTGAGAGAAAAATTTGTAAACTCGGCAGCAACTAGTGAGACAACGGCTGAGAGTCAAAGTTGTGAGGGTGGTGTAATTAGTACAAGTTTTAGTCAAGTTGATTCAGTTCTATCGACAGAAGGAGCCAGAAAAGGCATGACTCATCAAGCGATAAATAATAATATTAGTTCTTCTGATAGTATTCAGAGTAATAGTATTATTGTAAATTCAACACAACAACCTCACCACCTTATTTATAGTCCTTATAATAATAATAATACCAAAACGCATCCTTCTGTAGCCTCGTCATCACCATCAATGAACAATAGTAGAAGCGAAGAAACCGAGGGACAAATTACAAATAATCAAAAGAAGCAGCAACAACCTACATCAACAACAGGGGAGCTAGAGAAGGAACAACAAGAAAATGTGAATGGTAGTCCCATTTTATCTCAAGTTGAGCCAGAGAGAGATAGTCTGTGTAGAAATAAATCATTTTTGTATGCTATGCAAGATACTAATCTAAAAGAGCTAGACCAACTTGACAGAGTTGAAGAAATGTCGTATGAAATTGACAACATTGCACGAAAGGAAATAAAGTTATCATCAGCCATACTCGACGCTGATAAGGCTAATAATGTCAACGCTCGTCCTCATCCTGCTACTACTACTCCTCATCTAGAGTGCGAAGAGCAAATAAATCAAAATCCTTTCTGGGGCATAATTTCCTCTCGTTCAATTAGTAACAATGAAAAGAGTTTGAAATCCATTTCTAATTCCAATCTTGTCCAACAAGATACGACAACAGTTATAGTTGACACACCAAATCATGAAAATCAAAGTATGAATCCCACTCAGGGGAGTGTAGTGATACCGAGTAGGGAAAGTGCTGTGGATGTATTTGAACGGGAGTTGGAGAGTCAATTAGAATCCCTCGAATCTTTTTGTTCAGCTCAGTCTGTTGTTCCTATTTCTCCCAGCTCAGTGAGTGCCAATTTTAATGAGGATCAAGTATGTACTGATACTAAGACGACGACTGCTAGTCAAGTGAAACCTGATCCTAGTGCATATTTAGAATTTGTTGACTCTCGTTTACAATCAATGCAAAGTTTGTTGGAAAATATTGCCACCTCACCTGATGGTCGTAAAAGTTTTCCTTCTATGAATGATAATAATAATATTTTCAGTTCTACGACGCATGAAGGTCATGTTGATGATTCTGAAATTCCAATGAAAATTATACCTGGAATGGGAGAATACATGGAAATGGAGAGTGGTGATACAGAGTCCTCACACTCACAAAATTCAAGGAGACTAACCGATGGTGATATTGTGGCAAACATTTTATTTTCCGGGAAACGATTTGAAAGTAGTGCATCTAGTCGTCGGGGTACAGTCCCTGAAACAGACGTGAATATAGAGGCAGCTGAAAATCAAGCTTATAATCCAGTAGATAGTATTACTGGGGATGGAACAAGTGTCGACATGGATTTACCAGAATTAAAAGCTAATATTAATAATAATCATATTGATCCCAATACTGAAGGGATATCACCTTTTCAACGTCGATCATGGAATTTGTCAGACTACAGTCCATCCTCCAATTCTTCCTCTTCCTCAAGTCGGAGCCGTCCTACTCATCATCAGAGACATTCATGTGATTTCTCTTCTGGTACAGATCCTGATTCTGGAGGACTTGCTCGACGAAAACAAGTGACTTCATCTTGGATTGACATTGGTGAAGACGAGCTGTCAAATGGGGCATTGGGTGAGACTCAAAATATTTTAATTCTTTTTTTTTATTTGGACAGTTACTGTATAGTATAGTATTATGTAGTTTCATATTCTAATGACTGTGTATTGGTTTCTCATTAGGTGATGCAGAAAGTTCGGATCTTATCCCAAGCTCCACAGAAGACATTGAAGGTCAATCTCACCAAGGGAAAGTGACTCGGAGGAAACGAGGTATTGTGAATAGTCTCTTCAGCTCTTTCGGCAAAAGCGGGGCTTCATCTCATTCATCCAATTTCCCTGCTGAAAATCGAAGTCAATTTTTCTTAGATTCTCCTAATCTCGAACCTACTGAATCTCATGAAGAACGATGGGTTCAAAGGGACAAGACTCGGTCATTGCCAGCCGGTAATATTTCTGATGTTCCTCGTCGTCTTCATCGTACCTTACATCGTTTAAGTACTGGTGTTGTGAGTACTCTACTTACTAATGTTGACAGTCAACAAATTGAGGCATCTTCAAATTTGACCCGTGTTGAGAGTGAACAAAGTTCTACGACAACGGAGAACTCATCTACAGTGTCAGAAGCAGCAACAATATTAGGGGACTCAGAACATAGTAATAGTGCTCGAAGTAGTGTTTGTTACGATGAAGTGTTGGCAGATTTAGATACAAAGCAACGTAAAGCATTTTTTGTTGCACGTGAACTCTTGACATCAGAGAGAACTTTTGTGGACGTCTTAAATTTATTAACTGTCGATTTTCCCTTGGCAGTAAAATTGACTGCTGATACAATTCGAATGACTGTGATTGGTTCAAATGATTTGGATTTCATCCTTGGAGGACTACCAACTCTCAAGGTAGTTTATTCAAATCAATAAAAAAAGACTGTTCTATTATTTTGTAAATCTTTTTGTAATGTATGTTGTACGATGATGATGCAAATTGTGTACATTAGTTTTTTTAATTCTCTAGCTTGTGAATGAATTACTGGTAAAAGAATTGGAGGAAAGGATTCTGAATTGGAAGGAGAATCCAAAGGTACGTACTAAATTATTTAGTTGCACACACTATGATGACGCTAGTCTATTGTATATAAACGGAAGTGTGACATTTTTACTCTTCAAAGTCACATCCACATTATTTCACACTGAATTCAAAAGATTCAAGTCCTTTTATTACGAATTCGTAGGTATATTTTGAGTAATAATTACCGTGTAGTGCATTTCTTGTTCAATTGTTAATTAATTAACTGATTTTTAAAAACAGATAAGTGACATAATAGTAAAGACGGGTCCTTTCTTAAAACATTATTCTACCTATGTACGAGATTTTGAAAGAATTGTTCACAGATTGGATCATTGTTGTGGAAAATATCCAATTTTTGCTAAAACTGTGCGAGATTTCGGTACATGTTCATTTTTTTCTACAATAAATTACTTACTTTATCATGTTTAAAAATGGATTTTAAAAAAAATTATGGAAAATTTTTGCAGAGGCTAGTGATCGATGCCAAAAGCTAGAGTTAAAACATTACATGTTGAAGCCTGTTCAAAGAATGCCACAATATCGTTTACTCTTAGAAGATTATTTAAAAACATTGGATGAGAATTCAGAGGACTACAATGACACCGTCAAAGCGATTACAATAGTCAAAGAGGTTGCAGAAAATGCAAATAACGCTATTAATTTACAGGTATGTAACATTTTGATTTTGTTTTTTGTGTAATCATCTAATTTTTTGCTGTATTTAGTACGTCACTAATACTTGTTTGTTTGTGTACTAAAACCATAATTTTGTTTGTATGTAATTATTATGATCAACTTTTTTGAGCCTATGGTGGTGTATGTTTTTATTTGGTGGTTGTCTTGCTTTGCATTGCTTAAATGTAGGGCACTGATTTGCCGAAATATTATACATTTTTAACTTGGATTGCACCGGATTTATGGAATAGCATTTGCTAAATTGTATTTCAATCATCATTCTGCTGTATTAAGGTTCGCTATGATGTGTTCAGATTCGTGTATACGTGTATACTTACCAATAATTTATTTTTCCTTTTGATTGCTTGCTAATCTTACACTAACTCTGTCAGTTTAAATTTTTTTGTATGTGTTTTCATACACCGTACATCATGAGTGATGAAAATTCAAATTTTAATGTATTTTTTTATATGCATGAATAGATTAATGCTGAAAAATTGATGAACCTCCAGAATCGGTTACCAAATATTATTGTTATGCGAACAAATCGTTTCCTTTTAAAAGGTTAGTTTCTTTAAAATTTTATTTAATTGTATTTTATAACGTCTATGATATTAATTGTTCATATTGTATTTTTTATGATAGAGGGTGAGCTGCTCAAAGTTTGTAGAAAAGAATTACAACCACGATACTTTGCATTGGTTAGTCAACAGACTTTATTCATCATTAGTCATACTGGTCACAGATAAATAATGTCATGTACTTTTTTTAATTTTAAAGATGACGGATGTACTTCTTTGTATGACGTATAATGCATCAACGGGCTCTAGTAAAGGTTTGAGCATTTTTATTTAAAATAAGATTTTAATATGAAGTCAAGGAGTATGTACTAGTCCCAATCTTGTTTTTGTCCAACTGTTTCCTCCTTCGCCTTCACGTTACGTATTGATATTAGTCGTACATACAATCATGTCCTCTTCTGATGAATATTTTAATACAATCATTTAATTGTTATAAAAATAAGCAGAGTAAATTCTCTTGGACTTTTAGAACCTACTTGGTTTTATAATGATGGAAGATTAATTATGAACATGTATTGTTTTTCATTTCAGGCTCGGGAAATTTTAAAGATTTGAAATTAAGATATGATTTACCCTTGGCTGGTATGAGGATTTCATCAAAGTTTGAAGATTATGCAAATGAATTTAGTGTCATCAGCACCACGAGAAGTTTTAATTTGGTTGCCAAGTATGTGTAATAATATTATTTTTTTGTCATTGATCATTGATAGAGAAAAAGAATCCGAGTTTATTTTATAAATGAGTCTCATGTTATCACAGAGCATGTATGTTATAGTAGAATAAATTATTCTATAATGGTGAATTTGTTTGATTGATTCTATAGGTCAGCAAGAGAGAGAGATGATTGGATGAAGGCTTTAACACAAGCTATTCAAGATAACATAAAGAAACGAGCTTTTGCCCCTGATACGTCGTAAGTTCATACAATTTATCGGCTACTTTCAGTACTTTCTATTTCAAAACGCATTCATCAAAGTAACGTGCCAAAGCCAAAATTATTGTGAAAATGATATATAATTTTTTTTTGCAGTGATCTCGAGAAACGGTTTCGCATAGGAGCTGAAGTGAGATTTTTTTTTGCATTTCTAATGTCTATATTATGAATATTATTGTTGAAGTACATAAAACTAACCCTTCATTTTAATATGTTACTGAATTGTTCAGGCTCCGGTGTGGATACAAGATAAGCGGGTCACAATGTGTCAATTATGTACAGCAGAGTTTACAGGTTTGAAACTTGAAAACAATAATCAGATTATCTCACTTGATACAATTTTGTTTATAATTTGTATGTGCTCTTATTTTACAGTCACATTTCGAAGACACCACTGCAGGGCTTGTGGCAAGTGTATTTGCGGCAACTGCTCCCAGAATCAAGCCCCTTTACAGTATTTGGACAATGCTAGTGGTAAGTCCATTAGAATACGTACATCTTGGTATAATACATACCTAATGTATTTAGTATTTATATGACGTAATTGCAATTTACTTACTAGGGATTTTGGTATATTAATAATGTTAAAAATGAATTGTATTTGGTATTTGTGACAGCTCGGGTTTGTGAAGATTGTTATCAGCATTTATTAGAAGGTAAGAATTTTCCTTGTTTTAAATTAATTCAATTTTTCTTAATAATGCGAACGAATGTGTAAGTCAATTTTCATGTGGTAATTTTGTTTTTTTTTGTCAAAGAATTTGATGATGAGAATCGTGAGAAGAATACAGATGCGATAAACGAAATTCGTAGTCGGTTTAAAAAAGTTGCAATGAATACGAGACAGAGAAAATCTATTCCTGATAAATTCAAGGTAATTAATTTGAAATCATAATTATTTAAGTATCGTGGTGAATGTGAAATAATTTCCCTTTATTTTTTCTCTTGTAGGTTCAAGCAATAAATTCAGAGTCTCGCATCAGTGGATACTTACAATGGAGAGAGAAGAAAGCATGGAAAAGAAATTGGTTTGTACTGATGGATAGAGTTTTGTACGTTTACGCAGCATCAGAGGATGTGATAGGTAATTTTCATTAAATTTATCATTTCAATTTATTTACAAGGGCATTAAGAGGTCCCAAGTAAAATTATTTGTAATGTCGGTTTTGTAAATCTAAAGCTATAAGATCTTTTAAATTAATCAAGTACCACAACAATTGACCAAAATATTTTTTATTTCTCAGCGATGAGGACTATTCCCGTTTTAGGATATCAAATTGAGTCTGTTGCCGAAGAGGTAGTCTACTTGATAAAAAAGATCTTTCTGTAATCATTGGCATAGAGCTTATAATGAGAAATTGAATCAATGCTATGATTTTCTATAATTTCAGGTCGCTGGTGTGGATTCGCAGCTTCTGTTCAGATTAACTCATAGTGGAGTATCTCATCCACTTGTATTTATGGCTGAAAATTGCTCATCAGTTGAAAAGTATGTGATACCAAAAAATGTTCATTCATTTTGGCAATAAATTCTGTTCTTGCAATTGTTACATTAAATGTAATTTCTAATTATTATCTTTTCTTTGAAATTTTAGATGGGTGTCTGCCCTTAAAGAAGCAACAGTTTTAACATAGCTATGAAGACTTTTATTTATAATAATGAAATTTAATTTACACGGTATATATTACGTATTTTAAAGATATTTATTTGTGTATACTTACACAATAATTTACTTTGTAGTCAAGCCCTGTTTGCTGCTTAAAACTATTTTAGTCAAATTTCCTTAACTAATGTTGATGACTGGTCGCTCTACAAAAATCGTAGTTACTTATTTAGTAGAATAATGATCAAGTCACAAATATTCGTCGTTTTAATTTTCATAATAGTTAAGGATAATTCTGAGTGAATTCGTAAAATTCAGATTTCGCCTAAGAAATGTAATTAAATTAGTTTCATAGGTTAATTTGTACTGAGTATGACTTGTAGAGAGCTTCAATTGTGTGAAATGATTCAAATAGTCAGCTTTCTCCCTTAAATTTTTTTTTACTAATATGCAATGAGACTAATGCAAAGGTTTTTATTATTTAATTATTTAGTCAACTTAAAAACTGCGTGCGGTACATTACTAAAAGATAGAATTCCTTCGCTTCACGCTCGTTGTTCGCGCACTTCAAACAAACGGAATGTTTTTATTTTATGCATCTCCTGAATCAGGAGTCTTGATATTATTTTATTTCTAGAATTTATTTTACAGTATCTGTAGATTCAATTTATGACATTTTATCATTTAAATTTTTAGATTTGTAAATTTAGAACATACTTTGTACTAAGCAGTGGTAGCTAAGTAGGAAATACAGTATACCAGAATTAACCATCTTTGAAAATAGTTGTGTTGTGTAAGCAATAATAATCATTTTCTTTGTGAAAGATTGTCTGTGAACTTGTGTAGTAGAGAGACAAAGTAAAAAATGAAGATGGGACAAAAAAACATGATTGTGAATCAATGGCTAAAAGTGCCTTACTTATGATTGTGATGCTTTCATGAAATGTTGTGTCTAACTCTCTACATGAGTACTACTTAATATTTATTGACAAAATACACTACAATATTCTTGCCTTCTCTCTTGAAAATATTTGTTAGGAAATATTTATTGTACTTAATCATTGATTATTGTGTAAGAAATTTTAAATGGAGACATTTTTTGAGGATGCGCCAAAGATATTAACTATACTTCTTGAGCAGTTTACTTAATAAAATAAATACAAGCTTAAAAACAATATTGTGTGCACACGTTGAATTTAAAATTTATTCAGATTCGCAGTTGATGATCTAAAATTTTTAGTCTTTTTTTCAATACATAATATTGGACTGAGTCCGTGGCAATCTCTGGGTCGTTGTCGGCCTGTCAGTCATATAAGACTTACAATCACCAAAATAACAAATATCAAAATTAATTATCTATGATTTAAAGCTTCACATTCATGGACAAAATAAATAATTGTTGTTCTCACCTCTGCGCAAAATTTGGAAGCCCCTTCCATGGTCATTTTTGCGTAACCTTTTCTTCTATGATTTTCATCAGTGAATAAAGCATTTATTGACCCACCTAAACTCAGAAAAACGAAGCTGTTCTTTGAATTCATACGCCATTAGATTTGAGTTAAAAGACGCTACACATACCTCGAAAGGTCACGACCCAGCTGACCAATTTTGAGTCAGGTGAACTTCCAGGAATATAGGAAATGGCATCCTTCATCCTTTCCAGAGTTCCTTTGCCGGAAAATTTCCAGTAGTCTGTAACTTTTTGAGCATCTTCAACTACGAGTGGAGTTACTGCTACCTCTGCATGTCGACTGGGCAGTGAAATAAAAAAAATCAGAACAATTTAATTATTCATCATTTCTCATTCCTGACTTACTTTATATCAAATTTCAATGCATTTTCAATGGGCATGTAGTAAAAATGACAAGGGTCAATAGCATTCAGTTTCCCATTTCTTGAGCACATTTCAGTAAGTCTAGTACATAAGTAGTGCTAAGGTAGATTAGTTTCCTTAATTTACAATTAGTAGTAAATTAACATAGATTTTAGTTAGTTTTCAGTTAATTTTTAGTAATTTTAGTGTATTTAACGTTAGAATAGTCTGATAACTTTAACATAACTTTAAGTTATAGTATCCATTAATTTAAGAGTATTAGAATTAAGTATTAGTCAGTTAATTTACAAAAAAAGACAAAATGAATCCTCCCGAACTTCCCTCACCGCCTGGCTTATGGGACACAAATAAACAACCCTATTTCCATACGACTCCAAGTCCCATCAATAAATTACATCGAGATTTACCATGGAATGAACAATCAGAAATTGTCGATTTAAAAGATTCTAATACAATTGCACAAGAAGAAGGTTTAGAAGTTGGTGATCTTTTGGGTTATGGATCTTACAGTGCTGTGCATGTCAGTAACAACAATAAAACATTTTCATTTTGAGTCATTAAATTAATGGACCTGTCATACAATATTTTACTTGATTGATTTATCAGAGAGGATATTGGAAGCCACATGGACTGACTGTAGCTGTTAAAATTTATGAGAAGCCACGACCTAACAATCAATCTCAAGCTTTACCAGCTCTAAAGAGAGTGACGGCGGAAGTGGAGTCACTGAAAAAATTAAAACATCCAAATATTGTCGGATTCTTTTGTCAGTTTAATTCCAAGAGTGGGATTTTAATATTTTCATTTTGATTGCTCAAGTAAAAATGTTACTTTACAGGTGCAATGGAGACAAAATATCGTGTGTACTTAATATTGGAAATTTTAGAGAAGGGGAATTTATTACAATATCTCAAAACTGTAGGACCTCTCGGGGAAGGCAGTTTGACAAAAAAATGGTTCGGTCAACTTGTCAGCGTTCTGATGTACATTCATCGTCACGAAATTGTCCATCGGTAAAGCAGAATTTTATAATGCTAAAGTTACATTTTAATACACTATATGTACTTTCAAAAACTCTTCTTTTTAAATTGGAAATATAATGATTTCAGGGATATTAAATGTGAGAACATTTTATTGGATCTTCAATTAAATATTCGTGTATCCGATTTTGGATTTGCC
>JAQIVZ010001557.1:0-30883 GCA_034700945.1 Arrhopalites spinosus
TGTAATAAAGTTTCAATTAAAATATTAATTTTTGAGAGTTGTGGGAGTTGTGGGAGTTGCGGGAGTTGTGGGAGTTGTGGGAGTTGCGGAGTTGTACTTTATCAATTCCCTGTCCGAAGTCCGAGGCTGGCTGTGTATATTTTAAGTGCAAACTTAATGTCCACAACTATATAATATTTAACCTTGAAAATAATGATGTGGTTTGTTAAAGGTGGCACGAAAGGGAGGGTGACCTCACTTCCTCCATGTTTACGTCGTGTTTAGTGGACTTTTTAAAAACTTTTGATAATGAGAAACCAATTGTCGTTTGGAGTGATGGGTGCAATTATCAAAATCGTAATACTTGTATCTCAAACGCTCTTTTAAATTATTCAATGGCCACTAATAAGACAATCATTCAAAAATATTTAGAAAAAGGTCACACTCAAATGGAGATCGATTCTGTTCATGCTATGATTGAAAAATCGTGACATTCATTTACCAAGTCAATACGTGTCAACAACCAAAGAAGCTCGATTAAAAGTACCTTACAAGGCTCATTACTTAACTCATGATTTTTTTGGACTATACAAAAAGCCAAAGATTTTCATCCATTCGACCTGGAACCAAAACTGGTGACCCTGTTGTCGTTGATTTAAGGGTAATAAAATATGAATCCTCTGGTAAAATGTACTACAAGCTACGGCATAGTGATGAAGAGTGGACATTATTCACAGAAAACCCGAAAATCCTACCAGCATTGTTGGAATATCCAAAATTATATTCTAGTACTATCAAAATACTAGAAAGAAAATGGACTGGTCTTCAAGACTGTCATTCATTTTTTGATACTCTAAACCATTAAATGAGTATGAAATATTTAATGTCCAACACATAAAAAAACTCGCATTTATAGTCCGATTCGATCTGTGGTTCTTACAGACTTCATCTTTGAGCTTTCTTGCTGATTGTGCTGAGCCTAAGCTCTTTTTAACTATGGGCGAACCCGGGGAACATTCAACTGGTTAAGCAGAAAAAGTTGTTCTGGTCTGTGCAGGAATTGAACCTGAGACCGCCATTCGGCCACACCAGAGGCGGCTGATTCTACCACCGAGCCAACCTTGTCCCCTATTAATGTCCAACACATATATAAGTACCTTGCTATGTATTTTGTACTATGTATTTATGTGCCACATGATAGACGGAAAAATAAATAATAATAAGTAATTGTTCGCTCTATTTTTGAACAAAAACATTAAATAATGGTGGTTTGACTGCTTTTACTGATTTTTTTGTCATATTTGCATGTGTCATAATCCTTAATAATCATAATTAAGAAATGCAACACGTATGTACACACGCACGCGTTTACTTATATGGAGAATGGATACAATCCATTTTAGAATTGACGCGTATACACATGCGTCGTTTTAATCCTGAAAAAAGCAGATAGACTCTTTGTACATTGAGTCTAAACCAAGATAATCTTTTGACTACTTAGCAAAACTGTAGATAAATCTTTTACCAACTAAGCCATCGATATACATATTATTATTATAAGCGACCGTAGATTCCCCACCGAATCATCCGTCGACATTTCGGGAGAGATTGTACGATCAAATGTCCCAACCCTTTTTGGGGTCGTCCTAAATAGAGTGTGTATGGCCTTGGGCCAAATCAAAGCGTTGCATTCTTTTTGTCTTGGTTGGTCTTGAGAATTGCAGTGCCTTGTTTCCGTGTAGACAGTCTTCATAATATACATAATACTACGACTACATAATATTTAACTATAGCTTGTATTACGTTGGCTTGCAGGCAAAATGACCTATTTTCATAGCCGCCAAATTTTATAGAGAATCATTTTTTCTATGCCGCGCAGATAGGTCATTTTGCATTTAAGCATCGCGTCAGATAGGTTATTTTGCATTTAAAAATATCTGTAGATAAGTCATTTTAGATTTAGTAATAAGTGCACATAGGTTTATTTGCATTTCAAAGTTTTTGCCTTCAAACCAGCGATTAGAAATCAACGTTTATTCTCACAATAAAACACAATTAGAGTAAGATCAACAGACACACTGAGACCCTATATTTGCCTTCACCACATGCTTCAAAATAGTCACGTCTCAAAGTTTAATATGTAGGACGCAAAATATTATGGGTGTTTCCAGAAAAATGTGACACGCGTTAATAATTATTTACAAAATGAAACGAAATGCTTTAAAAAAATCTTTCTTTACCTTTGTTGTGAAGTATAGAGTCAAGTTTGTTAACAGTTGGACTTTGTTTTTGCTGCCTTACAACGGTCAACGTTATAAACTTCCTCCAAGTCACAATTTGGCGGCAACTTGTTTTATTGACATCAAATTTTACGATATGTTTTTATTATTATCTATGTACTTCATAAAGTGTACATACCATACCCGAGGACAATTGGTATTGATTACGCCCCCAACCGGTTCGGGGCGTAATTACATGGTTGCAACCATGTAATTTGACCAATAAGCCTCAAAAGTACATTACGGAACTATTTTGACCTCCAGCGGTCAAAGGAAGCTATTTAAACTGACTCTTTTATTTTTTCATCAGGAGGGTTTCAGTCAACTTTTTTGAAAAAATAAACGGCCTTTTTCATGCTTTTTAAAAATTCGCGCGCATCCGAACCTAGGTCAATGAAAGTAGGGGCGCTTGGTCCAGAATTGAAAGCTCTACAAAACCGTATTCTTAGATTTCATCTGGCATGACTGGTCATGGCTGGGGATAGGGGCAGAATAGTTATTGGGCACTCTGTACACGGCCCTGTTCAATTTTTTTGGGAGGGAAGAGGATGCGGTTGTGGATAATTATCTTAATCATCACCAAACAGAACGAATCACTAAATGCCAAAATGATGGTTGCATCCATCCATTTCATTGACGGATCAAGAACTTGGTGATCATTGGTGGAGGCTGCCCTTTAGTAGATAATCTAGATGGGAACCACGTTAAAATAAAATTTGCGAATGATTTATTGGATCTTGATAATCGATTGGACATGTTTAGTTCATTAGAAATGAGTAAAACGAGGTCATAATACATGTATATTGTATATTCAAAAAACTCATTGAATTGAGAACATTTTAACATTATTATAATTGTGTAATCAAATGCAGGTTTAATTTTGTTAAACTTTAATTTGGGTATTAAATTTTAAATTAATGTGCTTATTTAAGCTTGTATAAAATATTAAAATTTGCCATTTAATTTTAAAAGTGACGGTGCTGACTGTACGTTTATATGGCGGGGATTTTCATAAATTAATGAAATATACAGTTTTCACGGTTTTACACTAGTCAATCTTTTCGTGGCATTCATGTCAAATAAAAATGACCCGAGATAAAAATATCTGTCATTTTTTCAACGGCAATTTTCCCGTTTTTTCAACAAGACGGTTTAAAGTTTCTAGCAAAATTTTCGGCACCTTTGAGTTTAGGGGTCGATCAAAAAAATTTCTAGTGGCCCATATGACACAAGCCAAAATAAACCTCGAAGACGCCACAAAAAAGTTCCACGAGCTCTTGCTTTTGACGTGATGATCCCACCACCGAACAAACAAGACAGACCAAAGAAATAATAGGCACATCTTTGAATACCCATTTTTTGTGCCAACTGTTTGGTTTATATTCTAGGCTGTCATTTTTCGCTTGTTTATTTCATGAGCTACTTGGGTGTTCATGCATTTTAAAGAATATTTTTTCTCTCAATTTAAGACAAATATTAAAATTCATACAAAAAATTAAGTTATCGGGAAAAAATGATTTCCATTAATTTATTCAGAAAAATCAGTATCAAGTAAAGTTATGCATACATAAAATAACAAGCACTAGTCTCAAGTTGAAGTAATGAAGTACAGTCAACAATTAAAGAAGGTTTTAAGAACCCCATGGAAAGAATTAATTTTCTTAAATACAAATACAAATTAAAAATAAAATCGCCCTAATAAATCCAAAATATAGAAATGCAAGGCAATTATGAAAAAATTATAGCTTCCCCAAAAAAATCATAATTTGTCTTTGCACAATTAAAATGCCGTTCCATTTTTGAATTATGAATTTTTGAAAAATAAGCCAATAATGGCTTATTTTGGTCCATAAAAAGCCATACATGGAATATTTTTTTCTCAAGAGCGGACGTCAACGACGCACATGAGAAATTGAATGATGAATAACTTTGTCCCAACATGAACAAAGCAGGTCAAAATTGACACAGCAAGATCTTGACGTACTAAACTAAAAAATGTGGCCAACATAATTCTGTGACCTTCCGTTCAATTTCTACATGCATAAACAAAAACACTAGTTTTGGAAGAATTTAAAAAAATTCATATTGTAAATTCGGATGGTGGATTTTGTTGTAAATTAGTGGAATGATGAAGGAACAATTGTTCTTTCACTCTCTCTCTTTGGAATTCCATGGGCAGTTGTCATTAATTTTAAAAAAATGTTGAAATTCTAAAAAGCCAGTTTTGGCTTATTTAATCTTAGAAATAAGCCGTTTTTGGCTTATGCTCTGACGTCATAAGCCACTTTTGGCTTAAAATAATCCAAAAACGGCTTGCAGCCGGAAATGGCTTGCATAAGCCATTAATGGCTTCCTGGACTTGACTGAAATGTGGTGACTGCGTGTTGCACTAAAAACAATGTCGTCTCTCTCTCTTTAGTTTGTTTCCACAACGTCTATCCACAAAGTTAAATTGAACAAAACAATTTTGTTGGCTAATGTTGGATGTGCCGACTAAAAAATACTAAAAATATTGGAAGAAACTGAGTCCCTTTTAAAAGGAATTTGCCAATTTATGGCAGTGGCTGCCACTGGCACGTTTTAATTACCAGAGAATTACAAGGTTAACAGTTTTCTCATTTTCTAGAAAATTACATTTTCATTTTCCAGTGAAGGTGACTTTAGGCCAAGATTGAGTTTTTCTCAGCGGAAAAAGTCTGAATTACTCTGTCTTTTTTGCTCAATGAAATATGGAATAGTTTAAATGTTTTGTTTTAGAGACATTTAATTCAGTAAATTGTATTCAAGCTGAGTTTACTACTCAGTTTGTAGAAATGCCTATGCTGGCCATGCCAAATACATGATTATTGTCGACTCTCCAATTTTCTCCCAAAAGACTTTAAAAAAGGTAATTAATTTTCAAAATTATTTCCAATTCATGAAGGAACCACTGTATTATCGTTATAGACAATTAACTATAAGAAATCAAGATTAGCATTATTATGCATTTTTAGTTAATTATAGGTCGACAAAAATAGTAAAAGAAACAAGTGCGTCATACTGGAAAATTTTTCATTTCAAAATTCAAAGCTGACGTAATTTAATTGTGAAGCTTTTAAAAGTGCGTCATTTTGAAAAAATTAATTGTAATTAAAATAAGAGATTCAAAAAAACATGAGATGATTTATGACAAGGATTTTAAAAAATTTAATTTACATATTGTGACGCTTTATTTTGTTGATCATCAAAGAACTTTAATTTTCTCTGTAAATGTATGCCTTATAAAATAATAAATCAAATTGATTTGTTGATGAAACAGGATGTCATATAAATTCACATTTATATATTTAATTAAAATTAAAAGTTAACCCTACGTAATTTCTAATACTCATCATCATCATTCCTAATAGTAATTTTTTAACTACAGTTAAAATATGTGTTTAATTTAATGATAGGCACCCCAAAAGGCTTAAAGGATTTCCTTGTTGTACGGAAGCTCCATTTAAATGTATTTAATTTAACTAGGATTTCATCACCATTAAATTATAAATTATTTTTTTTAACCTTCCTATTGTACAACTACCAAAGGTCAGAGTTTAATCTTTGAGCTTAATTTGTAAATTTAATCCCAATTAAATTTACAACCTTAAAGTCCTCAAGTTTTCTGTGTACAATGAAACAATTTAAATTAAAATAACAAGGGATTGGTAAAATGACTTTTATAATGGAGATTAAATTTAATGATGATTAAATTATTTAATTTAAATTTATTTTTCTTATAAATAACCACAAATTTGTATTTTTACAACACATTCCAATTTCCATTCTCAATTAACTTTCAAAGTTACAATTAAAAATGTCAAAATTATTCCTCGTCTGCTTAGCATTGGCTATTGTAGCCAGTGCTAGTGCCAAGGTAAAAATTTATTATTAAAATTAGCTAATTTAATTGATTAATTAAACTAATTGTGTAATTATTTCAGTCCTTGAAAACGGTTCCTGTATGTAAGGACCGAAGTCACTACTTCCTCGCTAATGACGAAAGCTGTAAAAGTTACTACGTTTGCTACGAAGGGACAGCCACCCTTCAAAAATGCCCGGGAGAACTTTTATGGGATAACGGTCTTCAAGTTTGTAATTACCCAACCGCAGTTAAATGTTCCGACAATCCTGAACCCGAACCGGAAGTCCCAACTGAAGCTCCAGTTAAACCTGAACCAGAAACTGAAGCTCCAGCTCCAGGAACTGAAGCTCCAGAGCCAGTGACCACCAAAAAACCCGTTCCAGTGACAACACCACAACCACCACCATCTGGCGGGGATTTTAATTGCCCAGCAGATAAATTCACTTATGTGGCTCACCCCACTAATTGTAATCAATTTTATTTGTGTAAGGCGGGAATTTTCCAAAATGTTTACAATTGTGGTGAAGGCCTCTCTTTTACTACTAAACCTCTTCAGGCTTGTGTTCGACCAGAAAAATCTGATTGTCGAGCCAAGTAAATTTTGTTTTACTTTATGGCAGAGCAATTACTAAAATAATTATTGGATCAATAAATTTTAATTGGGTTCTTGTTCACTTGTCAATAAAAAATATTTTATATTGGTAAATTAAAGAAATTTTATTATTTTGTCCAGCATTAAATGGAAAATGAATTTTTTTGGATATGAATTGTGCCAAAAAAGGAATAGAATATTTAAATGCATTTTAATTGTCATAATTTTGAAAGTAGTTTCAATTAAAAAACAGTTGTTTTTGCATTTTAATTGTAATTAATTTTAACATTAATAATTACAACTGAATTTTATTCAAAATATCCAAGGCGTCAGAGTTTCTCGGCAATGACCCACAAAAATATGTTCCCCTGGCTTACATCTACATCAGAGCTTGTCAAAGGTCACTTGATGACCTCGTCAATTTAAAGTCGGTACAAGTAATATTTGTGTCACAAAATATGTTAATTTTTAATTGTTAGTTAACAGTCGACATTTTGTTACAATTAAATTGTAATATTACAATAATTTATAGTTTCTATTCTATTAAAAAATGCGCCATATTTGAACAAATTATTTTCACACTTGAAATAAAACAATTTTAAAAACTTGCAATCTTACATTAACTTTAACTGTGTCTAACGTGGAGCCATCTTTATTTAACAGAAAAAAATGGAGGACATTATATTGACAGATGGCCTAGATTGGAATTAAAATTTAAATGTTAATTAAAATAAAAATACTAAACAGTGTTACAATTCTGAGGATAAATGGCTGATGCTCTAGAAATAATTGTTTATCAACATTCCCCCCCTCCCCGCCATTGTTCATTTTTGTACACGCAAACAAAAAAATGTTAACTAAATTAATTATCCCTCAGTACCCACCACCAACTTTAATTGGGATTTTCAATTGAGAGGGAGGGGGGAAGAGTCTCAAGTTTAATAAAAAAAAAATATTACTAAACATGATTAAGGATTTTAATTAAATGTCCATCATCATCCATTTCAATTTAAAATTAATTGTTCATGTCTTTTGATCATCTTTGAAGATTGTGCTATATGTGTTTTGTGTTAATGGCATTCAAGACATTTAAGTTTTAATTTAGATCAAAAAACAATTTCATACAGATATTCATACAAACCAATTTAATTGTTCTTTTTTTATAATGCACAAGAGCCGGGAGGGTTCATTAAATGAATTTAATTGTTCAGAAAAAAATAATAACTGTACATTCTCTGTACAGTTTTAAACACATTTAAGTTTTTTTTAAAAATTAAATATTTAAAAAGTGTGTAGAATATTCTTTTTTTTCTGCCATTTTTCAAAAAATATTGATATTCTAGTCAGTATCAAGTCAGTAAGTATTAAGTAATAATAAATAAAATGAAAAATTAATAATTAATTTTTAAACATTATTATAAAAAGTGGCTCTGCGTTGACATGGAAATTAAAATTAATGCTCAATTAAATGTTGTTGATTTTGAAATCAAACACTGCGACATGGTAGAAACACTTCTTCTCCCAGCCTGTCAATTGTAATTGAGATTGTGATTACAATTAATTGTGATTAATTAGTATAAGTGTTATTAGTACAGTTTAAATAACATCAAGAAAATTTAATTTTTAAATATTAAAAATTAAAAAACGAAAGAGTTTCCAAAAAATTGTGCAAAAATGGCGGATTTTGAATATTACGTCAATTTATTTAACACCGAGGTAAATGACTTGATTATTTTTTCAAAATTATGAACATACATATAAAATAAAATAAATTAAACTTGGTGGGAAATTTTAAAGTTGACAAGTCTTCTCGAGACAAAACCGCCAGTAACACGCATCAAAATGAGAGCCATAACAAAAGCCGCCTTAAAAACGGGAACTTTGTACAAACAAGCGGTCAATCTTGTAGAAAAGTTTATTCAAAAGGTTAATAAATTAAAATTAATTTGAAAAAATAATTTAAATATAATTAAAATAATTTTAATTGAAATCAGTGCAAGCCCGAATTCAAAGTGAGCGGTCTCTACGTCATGGATAGTATCATACGTCATGCACGACATAAAAAAATGGTCATTTTTACCGATCAATATGATTGGAATTTTGCCAGTAATTTTGTCTTCATTTATCAATGTCCCAGTAACGACAAGGTCAGTCAATTTTGACCTCTATTTTTTTTGTTAAAAGGAGGTTAATATTTAATTGTAAAATAATTCATAGAAAAAAGTAAAGCGTGTTCTGGAGATTTGGAAGAAGCAAGAAATCTTCGATGTCTCAATTGTGGTGGACCCTCTAATGGAACTGGACAATCCCGACCATCCCGCTCATTTGATACCACAACAGCAGGAGGAGGAAGTGGTCGAAGTGGTACCCCAAAAATTGGGCTATTACACTTACGAGTCACCCCAAGTTGAAGATCCCCGTAGTGCCGTCGAAAAAAATGAGGTAAATTTAAATTCCAGTAGGATTTGAACCAATTTTATGAAAGAATTTTTTGAATTTACCGCCTTTTTCATAGAAAAAAGAGGAACCAGGTGACAAACTTTTATCCAATTTTGACGCACTCAATTCATTATTGTCAAACCCCACCGTTTTGGAACAAATTCGAACACTCCAAGAACAGATGGCGGCTTCTGCTGCTGTCAAAACGGATTCAAATTCTCAAAGTATCCCGCCAAATCAACAACCAGAAAAACTTGGAGAACAATTCCAGCCACCGCTACCCACATCCACTGACCCTTTATGGCGCTCAACATTTCATCAATCAGGTGACCCCATCCCACCGCCACCTCAGGCCCCTTATTATGAAGGGAATACAATCGAATTTGGTGATCTACCCATTGAACTACCCTCAACACCCGGGCAAGTTCAAATGGACTGTCAAGTACGTACAAGGGTCAATTTGTATTTAAGATTCCTTAGTAATTTATTCAGACCTCCATTTTTGAAATATAAATTCAAATTTAGGCGGACGATCTCATGGACGTTTTATCCCCAAGTTGTATTTCACCACCACCACCACAAGATGGCGATGAAGATGGTATTCAACAGTCTCTCATTTTGGGTTAGGTCAATTTTTTTTGAGGTCATTCAGAAGTCAATTTTGAAATTTTTTTTTTTTCTATCTAGACACCAATGGCCAATGGACAAAAGAAAAGTATGGGTGACATTTAAAAATTTAATTGTGACTCTAATTAAAATTTAGTTGTTATAAAAAGGACCAACGAAAAAAAAGAAGGGAAAAATGGGTTCCCCGCCAGTAAAAGAAAATATTTGACAGTCTGTTCAACAACCTTGTGGGTGGGCCATTTGTCAAAATTAGTGAGTCAGAAAGAGCTCACCACAACTTTTGGCGCGTATGGTGACATCGGCACAATCGAAATGATTGGCCCACGTGGTTGTGCCTTCATTTCCATGAAAACTCGCGTGGACGCCATGACGGCCCTTGAAAAATTGAAATATGCTGAAATTCATGGAAAATCCATTACAGTAAAATAATATTTAAATTAATTTATAATTAAAAAATGAATTTAATTAATTCTACAGTTAGCTTGGGCACCTGGTCAAAGTATGAAGAAACGTCAATGGAAAGTTTATTGGGAAGCGGAAGGGGGCGTGTCCTTCATTCCATGGTCTAAACTGACAGTGGGTGTCAATTATGAACAAGAATTTCAAGATGGCGGCTCCATCGATGTGTCTACATTACCTTTGGAACATCAAGGTAAAATTAAATTAATTAATAAAACTGGCGGTAATTTTAAAATAAATAAATGAACAGCCTACATTCCATCACTGCAACGTGAGAGCGAGTCAATGAACGAGCTCGAAATGGAGGACATTGATTTTCCTGACACACTCACGATCAGTGAAGCCAATTTAATTCCCCTGCCAATGGGAAGTCGACCTGGGACACCAGAAGAGGCGGAAAATTTGAATTCATTGGACACTGATTTTAGAACTCAAATGGCTTTAACTTCTGGGATTGTGGCGGACACGACAAATTGTTCCTCCATTTTTCCTCAAACGGATATTTATCAACAAGTTGAACAAAAATCTTTTTCAAATTATGGACAATCTTATTATCCAACCAATTGTATGAATATATATTATTACATTTTAATCACAATTAAATTTTTGTACTCAGTTTTTCAAAAAATTAATGAAAGTCAAGTATTGTCTTTCATTTTTTTATTTGAAAAAGTTTGTACGACTAAAAAAAAGAAAATGTTGGTGATGACGTCACTTGGGGGAGTAAATCTGACATTTTGCCTTGTAAATTAAAAATTAAATGTGGTAGGAATTCATTATTAAAATGTACCAATAGAAAGTGTACAAAAAAATTAATTAATGGAACGGCTCTCAATTAGTGAGAACTGATAACTTGAGTTTTTGAGGGCAATTTAAAATAGATTAAAATTTTAAAAAGTTTACAAAATAATTTGTTTTATTTTAAAAAAACGAAACAAATTGTCTTGTACTTTTTCAAGGGATTCATGCACCAACAACAAAATGAAAAAGTGTAGGGGAAAAAATTTAAAAGGGTTTAATTTAAATGACCATTACAACTTTTAGCACAAGTTTTAACCATGCCATTTCATATGATGGTGACGCCTCAGTACACGCCACAGGTAAGATTTTTTTTATTCAATTAAAATGGCTACATTTTACGCGCTGATAAAAAAAATAATTTTAATTTGGTGTCATTTTCAATTTTGACCCCAATTTGCCAATTTGCAAAAAAAAAATTGCAAAATATTGTACAAGTTTGAAAACATTAAATTTCAAACTAAAGGCAAAATGACAGATAATTCACCCATGAGTTTAATAATTAAACTCTATAATTATTATAGATTTATAAAATTAATTAAAATATTTAATTTATAATTTTAATTTAATTTCAGCCATCACAATTCACTCTACCACCACCAACAGCCATGTACACACCAGCACAACAACAACAAGAACAACCACAAAAAGAATATTTCAGCAACTCATTCACAGATGGCTCTCACCCTTTTGGCAACGGTGTGCAAAATAATTTGACACAGAATCCTACACAAATGGCCAATCTTCAATGGACCAACTTTTCTCACCTCCAAAATCAACCGGAAGTCCAAATGGCTCCACCAGTGACGACACAAATGACAAATTCATGGCCAGGGCAAATGAACTCACAAATTCCAGTGGCCTCTGTGGAGAATTTTGGGAATTTTTCTTTAAATTCACAACTTCAAGTACCCAACCATAATTTGACGGCTCTCAATGGACAAGTCCCAAATGCTCAACTCGGCATGGAAAACTTTGGTTTGTCTACTTCCGGTCAAGATTCGAATTTGGGTCAATATTCCTCACAAAATGAACAGGAAATGGATCATCTAAAAGAACGTGCCATTCCACATTCTCAATTAGAACAATCGGAAGTTGAGTACGACCGCCCAGGGAAAATCTATGAGCCGAGCCAAAAAGGTCAAAAAAGACTAGCCTCAGACACTCAAGAGCCAAATTGGGAAACACCTGGAGAGAATTTAAGGCGGAATGGGTATACACAAAAATATTTAAATTATATTTATGTATTTAAATTAAATTAATATAATTTTTTTTGTACAGAAAAAGGTCACGATTTGACCAACAAGTTAAAGAGAATGAACCGGAAATGGTTCCAGATCACAAAAAAGATTTTGTACTCCCCACAGTACCAAAAGGATCTTTACAAGAGAAATTGTTAAGCATTGCATATTCAGGAGTTCCGAGAGTCCCTTCAAAAATTCCCCCCAAATTTAATTGTGCTCCACCATTGGCGGAACCTGGACCATGTGATTGCCTCATTTTATTTATAATTTATTACACCAGTAGATAATTAAACTAATTAATTTAAATTTATTTCAGTTAATCCTGATTGTTATTCGGAGGAACAAGAGGCGCCAAATTGGGATCAAAATTATGAAAATGGAAATCCAAATGAAAATGAACCCATAAATCCGTACAACTTGGACACCGAACCATGTCAGTGGCTCACGGAGGAAGACGATTGGCGCCAATTTGACCCTGAAAATTTGGATGAATCTCAAAATGCCCCAGAGTTTGTGGAATTTGGCCACAATGAAAATGAGAATGTTGTCCCTAATATGGAATTTCTATGGGGAGATGGCGCTCGTGGACGTAGAGGCAATCGAGGCATTAATCGTGGCAGGGGTGGCTGGCATGAAAATAATGGAGAAGGCAATTGGGTCGGTGAAACATTTGAGCCTTTTGACCAAAATCAAAGAGGAGGGCCTATGAATCATAGAGGTCAACGAGGTCATCGTGGTCGCCGTGGGCATAATGGTTGGTCACAAGATGGCCATGGAATGAATCAAGAATGGCACGACGATTCTGGTAATAGATGGCATGAAGGAGAAAACGACAATAATTTTAATCTCAATTTTGATCGTGGCCTAGGTCGACGTGGTGGAAGAGGTCAACGGGGTCATGGTTATAATCATGATGTACAAAATTGGGGATGGCATAAGAATCCACAAGAATGGCCAGGAGATTCTGATTTTAATCCAAATTGGGAGCATCCAAATCAACGAGGAGGATCTTGGCGAGGTCGACGAGGTCAACGGGGTCGTGGTGCTCTAAATGATTGGCATAGTGAATCCAATTTTGAACATTTCAATCAAGGTGACCGTGGACATCGTGGTCATAGAGGTCAACTTGGGAGGGGTAGAGGTCGTGGTGAACGACAAGAAAATTGGGATTGGCAAGAAAATGAAGGTCAAGGTCATGAGGAACATTATGACCCCGAAAATAGTCAGCCATCTTTCCGTGACTGGCTTCAAAATAAAGAGGGTCAACAAATGATTAGACGAAATCGAGAAGAGCCCCCTACTAAACAATTTCAGAACCATCCACACCACCAACAAGAATGCCGTCCAGCTTACCAAAAGAATTGGCGGGAGCGGGAGTATCAAAATTATTATGGTGAGCCAGACTATGAGGAATATGAACCAAAAAATGTGGATGGAATTTCACGAAATCAAAATGAAGAGGAGTACGTCCCAGAGCCACCTAACAGTAAAATTTGGAAACGTGATCAAGTTTATGACCCACATTTTCACAATGGGGCCCACAGCTCGGGTCAAGATGTTGAGAATGCGGATGAGGAAGAAGAACCAGACTTTGTGTATGATGACGACTTGTTTGAAAATGCTAAAAAGGAAAAAAATCATTTTGAAAATGGTGGCAATTTTGAAAACAAGCAAGATATTCCAGACGACACTCAAAGTACAAATCAATTGAATGAACCACAAAATGAACATGACGGTCAATATCAAGAACCACAACATGAAAATGGTGGTCAATTTGAAGACGAAAATGGCGGTCAATTTAGTAATGAAAACAGCGGTCAAATTGGAACTAATCAAAATTTTACACATTTTTCAAATACTCCAGAACCAAGTCAATTTAATGGAGACGAACAAGACCAAAATTATAATAACGAGAGCGCTCAATTTGAAAATCCACAAGAACAAGAACAATTCGTAAATGGTGCAAGTCAAGAAAATGAACACCAATATGATCAATATAATAATAATTACAATGAAAATGGCGCTCAATTTGAAAATCAAGACCAAAATTCCCCACATACCAATGACACGAATAATGGCGGAAATTTTGAAGATGAAAGTGAACAAACTTTTGAAACAAATGAGCAAATTGGGTCGATTAATAATTTCCAAAGAAATGATCGAGATCAAATGATTGAATATGAGAGTAGAGAAGAAGAAAATTATGAGAATTATCAACCACATGAAAATTACGGTGATGAAGAGGAAAATAATTTCGATGAGGATTCATCATCAACAGGGAGATTCATCATTGATGAAGATTTTCAACAAGAGAATTATTATGGAGGACAAGATGATGATGATCAAAGTTATTTCCAAGATGATTCTCAAACTTGTCTTGATCATGGCCCACCCCGTTTTATCCATCAAGAACAAGACCAATGGGATCAAGATTTGGATATCAACAATTTTGACAATTAAAATCTTATTTTAATAGTTATTCAGTGTTCCATGTTAATTTGTTGTACATTTTATTTTAACAAGTGTTAATTATTAATTATTATTATAAAATGTTTAAGTTAGTATTTTATTTTAATTAATTCCAATTATTATTAAAGTTATATTAAAGTTAAAAAAGCACCAATTTGCTTGTATTTAAAGGCCCTCACAATTCATAAACAGTTTTTGGCAAATTGTATGGAATTATTAAATTAATTAGCAATTATTTTTTGTGCTGAAGATTGAGGAGAGCGTAGGTGAGCATTCTATTACAAATCTGCAAATTTAATTTCATAAAAATTATTTTCAAGCGCGCAGAGCGCCAGTGCGCGTAGCTTAAAAATGTTGTTCTTACATTGCCAGTGAACCCCGCTGAGACGATGAAAAGTCGGCTGCATTCGAGACCAAGGCGGTCATTTTTGATGTCATACAAAATTGATTTTAATTCTCCCACCGGGATTTTCAAATAATTTTTGTTTTTCCATAGCCAACTTTTTATTTTTTCACCCTACAATTAAAATTAAAATTAACTAACAGCCGTTAAATATATAAAACAATTTCTTGTTCTTTATTGACCTTCATTAATATTTTGGTGGGAAATCCAAAAAATATGAAGAGATACAAAATGTAAATGTACATATTCAATTTCCAGAGAGCGCTCGGGGTACTCAACGAATCCAGTAAATGGGCCGAGTGAAAGGTCAAGGCTGTTGCCACAAAGTGGAAACAATAGGGCCCATAAAAACCATTTAAAGTAGCCAAAACTTTCTTGTATTCATAGTACAGTTCCACTCCCTATTTAATTACAATTAAACTTCTCCCAATTTAAATATTTATTTTCTGGTTACGTTCTCCGGCGCTATGGTGTTTCTTCCGGGGCACTTTAAGACTCCCAAAAAATCGGAGACGAGGGCATAGCAGGCGAAAGCATGGATGGGGATGAAAGCATTCAAGGTCACGTGCATGTACATTCCATCGTACCACCTCGAAATCAACGTCAAACCCCGCCAAAATGGCCCCACTTTCACTTGCGAATCCAACCAGAACCAAAATAATTGCCTCGTAAATGGCTCAAGGCGCTCATAAATCAAATGAAGATTGTTAAAATAAAATTGGAGCATCGTCAAAGTGAAGGCCACGGGGAGATAAAGACTCATTCCAAGAATCGAGTAGCCAAATAGTTTAGCCTAATTTAAAATTTTAATTACAATTAAATATCAATCATATTTTGTATTTTTTTGACCTTCCAAACAGGCAGAGAACAAAATTGAACCAAAGGTGACACTTGAAGTCTGTTTAGCCACTTGTCAATCAAATGAGGGCGGAGCCAATGAAGATGCATGTGGAGGAAGATGAAGCAATCAAGGATTAAAATGTAGAAAAAATCAAAATAATTTACAATATAGCCCGTATCCCGTAAGAGGACGCTCCCCATGTAGCGCACATTCTGATAAATATTCACACTTGCAAGGCACATGAGCGCGAAGCAAATAATCTGAAATAAATGCGCCACAAATAATTTTAATTTAATTTTAATTTTGAATCAAAAATTACCCGCTGAATTAGATGACAAGGCCGGAGAACATAGCGCCCTCTAGTGACGTCATAGACGATATTGACAGGAGAGAGAAACAAGAAGGAATGAATATTGTACAAAATTTTCAAGGGGATTACATAAGTCCTATTTTTATAATGGTTACGTACTGGGGTCAAGTTGACAGCGTGAATCCAACGATGGGCAAAATTTTTAATATTTTTTTCCCTGCTCTGTATTTTAAATTGGTGCGGAATATTTTGGTCCGCCATTGTTTGGCATGGACAGTTCTTGTTGGATTTGAAAAAAGTAAAGCAGTTTAAATGCCTTGCACATTCTGACCGTAATTTGACGAGATAGCTGTCGACAGTGGCGGCGCGGGCCAAAAATGAGGGCCAAGCATTTATTCTTTCCAAAAAAGGGCAAAATTGAGGTTCGAGGGACATTTAATGGTCAAAAAAGACGTCTAAAAAATTTAGGTACAAGCAAATGCTTGTTCTGCTTGTGCCTAGCGCCGCCCCTGTGCCCTGGCTGTCGACTATTATTTTCTCAACAGTTTTAGAAAGAGTGTCGACAGTTCCATGAAAAAGGATTGTCAATGAATAAATTATTTTGTTATAAGTGGCATGCCGTCTATTTAAATATGATGGGTTTGTATAAAAAACTGGATTTGGTTGATAGCTTTTTTAAAAAAATTATTGACTTGTCCTTACATGTATGTGATTATTAATATATATATCAATATATATATCAACCCTTAAAAAAGGTAATTACCTTTTTTAATAAAAGGGTCGGGTCGTCACTAGTAGGACATTGACTCGTTGAGTTGAGTATAAAAACAGATGACAATGGGATACAAAAACGAGGTCAAAGTGGGTTCTATAAATGACCATACGATAAGCGAAAGGAAGATTTGATAGATTTGTGAAGAAATTTTTTTTTATTTAAATGGAAAAAAGTATAATCATACTTAACCATCTACTGTTTAATTATTGACGACTTTGAGTCCTGATTTTTGTACTTTAACCATCTTTCTCCCGTAATTTTTGTTTTGTTCAATTTCAAGTTGAACTATTCAACAGGCAATTTTCTTACTATTGAGGACCCTCTACCACTTTTGACTCACAAAAATGAACTCACGTCGATAATAATTATTTTTGTGGAAAAATGGTAGTTAATTAAGCCATTGGTTTATTTAAACAAGAATAATATATATTAAAATCAGTAATGATAATATTTGTAAAATAAATTCGTGTTTCCTATTGAAAAAAAAATCAAATTATTTTCAGACCAGATTCATTTATTTTTTCAAATGACTCTATAGACAATAATAATGGAATTGGATAATAAATAAAAAATATAATTAAAAATAAAACATTTACTTAATTTTTATATTGGTTTATGATCGGATTCATCATTACTTGTAATTTCATTTGAGGGTTGGGGTAGTGGGAATTTAGGGATTTGTACCCAGTCTCGAACAACACGATCACCCACATCAAAAGTAGACACAAAAAATGACTTGCATACTCGAATCATTTCAAAATTTGGATTTCTTAAATAATATTTATAACTATCAGATCGATTTGAATTCCCACTTGTTGATCTTCTCCTCTGTACTTTATTGACAGTGACGAGGGCTGAGATGTAAATTTTACGTTGACCCCAATCCAATTTTTTCCAAAAATATTCAAATATACCTTGTCTCACTTCCTCACTAATTTTAAAACATTGAAATCCAGTACAATTTGTGGATGTTTTCTCCAAATGTTTTGTACATCTTGGTCCTACTTTACGTGAAGGACGTGCTGCGGCTTGTAAAAATTTGTATTTGTAGGCACAAGTTCCCGGAGACTCTCCTTCAATGGGAACTGGAACTCTTTTGATACCAAAATATTCTTCACCTTTCATTCTTTTCTCTTTATTTACATTCCTCTTCCAATTTTCTGCTGAGACTTTTCTTTTCTTTCCTTTTCCACTTGAGGATGAAGTCGATTTTTTCGTTCTTGAAACTATTTTTGGCTTGGGTTGATGTTTGTGGTCATCAACTTTCAGTATGTTCGTCAAGAACTGCATTTACAAATATTTTTGCAATAAAATTATAATAAAATTGTCAAGTTTATAGAAAACAATTTTATAAAAAATATTAAAAAGCAATATTGTACAGTGTATGTACATAAATGTAAAGAAATGGTAAAAAAATTATAATGATGATTCAATATTATATATTTTTAATGATGATTATTATTAATTATGTTCTCACCTCTCCAACTTCCAATGTAGTGTGTATGTCCGTGTTGGGATTACTCGTACTTGGTTGTAAAGCTGAAGAGGTTAAAGAAAGGTCACGAGATTCCACGGTCACCTTTCATTTTTAAAATAGAAAATAAATATAAAAAATTAATTGCTTTGCAAGTAACATAATAACATGACAAAAATAATTGTTTTTTAAGTTGAACAATTTACTGGATACTATTTTTACTATATAAAATAGTTAGTAACATGCTCATTTAATGATCTTCATTTGTGGACTTACAAGAGGATAGAGGATAGAAGTTGGAGTTGTGTATCTTGATTGACCTTGATCAGAGGACTGAGGAAATGAGATGATGGTATTCCCTTCATTTTGTACAGATGATTGAAGCTAAAATAAATATATTTCATATTTTACATTAATTTTTTTTAAATTGACATTCACAGCATATATAAATATGTATGTACATACATATTTATCCAACAATTTGACTTATTTAAATGAATAAACTTCTTACGTTATGAATAATTTGAACTAATGGATGATGATGATTTATATTTTGTTCATTAGTTAATAATTGTTGAAGAGCAATAACTTGACTGTTGATGACTTGAACAAGATGTTTTACCTTCGTTCCATTGTCACAATGACATTCCATTTTGTTTTTCTCTCTCTAAAACACAAAAGGGCAAAAAAATTAAGTACTTTTACAATAACAAACTTGATAGCGTAATATGTATTTCATTTACTGCGTTTGAACAGTTCAGTACAATTAAAAATTTAATAAACTCTTAACAATTCTCAAATTTTGATCCTAGTTTTATAGTTGACAAAAGAAAAAATGTTTTTACAAGAGATTTAAATTCCTGTCTACGCATGAATCTGAAAACAAGTGAACAAAGAAAAATCAATCATTAAAAATCAATCGAGTTCAATCAACTTTAAAGTACATAATCCTTTGAAATCAAATTAGCATACAATAAAAATTAAATTAAAAAAGAGAAATAGAATAAAATGTTTTTACGAGAGAATTAAAATTTTTTCTAACCTTTTCCCCTTCAAAGTACACAATCTTAACCTACCTAATTTAATGTACAATTAGCTAATCTATTTAAAGAGTGCGTTTTAACGTCAAATTATCTACTGTAAGGATGACTATAATTTTTTTTAATGAAGAGAAAATATTTTGCCAAATAAAACTTTTTTTTTCTAAGACCGCCATTCCATTTTGAACTCAAGGATGTCAACGGAGAGAGTTGGAAGGAAAAAAAAGGTCACAATTTTTATGAACAACTTTTTTATCAACTTTATTCAATTCTAAAGTTCGTGACTACACGTTTAAATTTAAAATTACTACAACATGCTTATGGCAGTGTTGGTAACGTAGTATAATAATTTGATGTGAGTAATTTCAAAATTATTTACACTACTGAAAAAACTAAAAAATCATACAAGTAGGTATCTGAATATTTCATAGGTTCCTATTAAAACTGATCCTCCAATAGTACAAGTTAATGCACGTAATGGTGCTCCAAAATAAACCCTGGAATATAGAAATCATCAAAATGTAATTTATTATTTGAACATAAATAAAATATATATAATTTTTTTATAAACTTTAAAATTCCTCCTTCCTGGTTCTTTTTTATAAGACTTCTCCACAATTCCATAAATTCAGAATTAAATCCAAACCACGTTGTTCTATGACTTAACATTTCTTGTGTGGGTACTAATGGAGTTGTAATAGCACCAGCAACGCAACCTAAAAATTAATTCAAGTTATTTTATACTTCCTTTAAAATCTCAAAATCTGACATATAAGTTAAATTTAAAAAAAAAAATTACCGGCAATGGCTCCACAACCAAATCCAACCAAAGGATGAAAAGGTTTAACAGTGACTTCATCAGGATTATACCATGTAAATTTTGAGGATTCATAAATCGGGAAAAAAATGACGCTGGCTGGAATAACTGAGAAAAATGTGAACGCGTAATTTCGAAATAGACCCTAAATACAAAAATAAAAAGAATAATATTATTATTTTAATTAAAATATATAGTCTAATAATATCTACTAATTTTAATTAAAAGTTTTACATAAAAACCCATAGACTCCTTTCCTGTCAATTGATCATATGCTTTTAAAAATCCCCCAAGCTTCTTTTGTCTCCCTACACCAAAAGATGCTCTTACTGTGAGAATATTTTGAATTGGTACATGAAGTGATAGAGCTGACTGGAATTGAATTGGAAATTAAGTGGACAAAATAAATGATTATATTTTTAAATTACAATTATTGACAAGTTAAATATTTATACATACCAATTGCCCCGCTAGAACAGAGTTCGTGACAATGCCAACTTCACCAGTATTAATTAGACTTGTGCCACTCAACACTTCTCGTAATTTCTTTTTAACGTTTTCATATACCGCAAAAAATACAGAGGCTGCAAAAAAAGATAAATTTATATTAATTTGCTGTTAATTTGATTTTTTTAATCTAGAAAACTCAAAATTAATTTAGTACGCCCACAACATGACATACCATGTATGATTCCCGACACAAATTGTGGTTTAGTATTGAATTTAATTGGACTAGGAATTGCTTGAAGGGTAATGGTAGAAAAACCAGCAATAGCTCCTGGCTAAAAATTAAGTAAATGACAGTGACAATTATTATTGTTTAGTTAAATATTTTGATTTAAATCAAATGGACTATTCCTTACAATATATCTTCTCTTGGAGCTTTTCTCTTTTACAATTTTTGGAGGACGTGCATCCACATATTCCATTTTGACTAAAGTTGCCGATTCCTTAAATACATTAAAGACCCCAAATTATTGTTAGTTTAACTTGTCATTAATTTAAACTCATGACGGTTAAATTTTATCAATGACAAATATACTTACAAAAAGAACAAGAAAAATTTGTGATGTTGTTGTCTATTGGTTACTTGTCCCAATAATTACAACCAGTCTTGAACCTTTTCTTTACCTGTCATGAAACAAGTACAATATTTTAATATTATACAAGAATATTAATTAAAAGATAAGATAGTTTCAAAAGCATTTAGAACAAAAAAAATCACACATGATGAGTCAAGAAAATTAAACTTTATCTCAATTTATATTTAATCACCTCTACTTTTATTCTATTTCCGGTACGCCCAACATGAAGAGAATTTTATCGTTGTCTTCCAAACGATTAAATTGTTATTATTGCACAAGTTTAAAGACAAATTAAATGAGAAAAGAAGAAATTAAAAAATATGATGAAAAAAATTTCAATTCGTTTGCCGACTTACCTCCAAAAAAGGATGACTCGAAAATCTTAGAAAAGCGCCGATCGCTTACATTTCGCAGGGTAAATCGTGCAAATTTTTTATCATTCCATGTTATTCTTTCTGTTGGATTTAATTATACATTTAAATAATGCCAGTTAATTAATAGAGTAAATGTAAACCAATTAATATGAACCAGTCTTGTCATATGAATAAAAATGTGCACCACTTTGTAAAGGAACCGTCGTGTTTTTGGAATAAAAATTTTGATATTGTAATTAAACTACATGCATGCATATTGCATACCCAAACTATGAAATCATTATTTATTTAATTTTTAACTGACTTTTATTTTTTGGGAAAAATATGCTTGACATTTTGTCATTTAATGTAGTCAATGGGTGCTCAGTCCTAGGCCTCCTAGCAAAATACTCTCGAGAGAATCAGGAATAAGTTTCATAGAAAATAGTTGAGAGTTGTAAAAAAACATGGAAGTATACAAAGTCCAAATATTTGTATATAAAGTCCAAAAATATGGTGAATTTATTATTTTGAAAAAATGATCATCCTTAGATGGAAAAAAATAATTCATCTCTTTCATCAAAATTATAATATTCGCCCACTTTTGTAGCACACAACATGAGCACACAAGGTAATAATTAATTATTAACTAAAGTATAATTGACTTTGGTTAATTAAATTAATGCTTAGCAAAATGTTTCTCTACTTTTTGAATGGTTCTGAATCTCTTGGAACAAATTGACCACGGGTGAGGGTTTTCCGGGTCATATTCTTTGGGAGGATGCCTTGTAGCTTGTGATTTCACAAGAGAATTTGAAATCTTCAAATCAGGGGATTTACTTTCTTCCTTGATACTCCCTGCAAATGGTGAAATGAAAAAAAACACATGTGAAAATATTGTCACTCTTTAAATGAATTATAATTACGTCCTTTTCATATTTTTAAAATAATACCGTCACTTTTGGAAACTTTAGCACGATTCTCCTTGTCCTCATTGTTGGACTTTCTTTTTCTCTTTAAAGTTTGTCCCTCTTTTGAAGAAAAGTCAATTTGTTCCACCTTCATTTTTACTTGACATTGATTTTTAGTGGTACCGGATTCTTTGGTGACCTTTGGTCCCTCTCCTACAACATGACCTCGTCTGGCACAATGCCTCTCCAGTCTTGCTCTCGTCTTGTATGATTCAGGGCACGTTGAACAACCAAATGTTTTTCCTGATATTACGCCAAAAATAAATTCATTAAGTTTATATTAATTTTAGATGACAGCTCAAGCAAATTATTTAATTATTCACCTTGTTCTTTGGTTGCTTCCTTTTGTTCTCCTCGTAGGCGTTTGTCACTGTCAAGAGCCTCATCAACATTGCTTTCCTTATCAAGATCAATTGTCTTGATGACCTTTGACTCCTTCATAGGATGACCCCTTCGTTCTCCATGTCTCTTCAATCTGTCCTTCGTATTGTAAGATTTTGAACAAGTACTGCAACTAAAAATGAGCGCCATAGATTGCCCTGATTTTAAACAAAAAATAAACTGCAACATTAAAAAACTCAAAAATATAAATTAAATGAGCAGAATATTTAATTTATGTAAACTATGCTTTACAAACCTTCCTTTATATTCTTTAATTGTAAAAACTTGTCGGAATTAATTCCTGAGGATTTGTTGTCCAAATATTTTTTCTCTTTAAAATTACTGTAAGACAGTTGAACTACATCTTTGACATCAAGACGATTTTCAGGAATGACCTCTGACTTCTTGACAGAATGACCCCTTCGTTCTCCATGTTTCTTGAGTCGCTCCTTCGTCTTGTAGGAGTTTTAACAAGTTTTACAATCAAAGACAAGTCGCTTGGATGGGACTGATTTTAAACAAAAAAAACACATGTCATCAACTGTAAAATATAAATTAAATAGGCATGATATTTAATTGATGTAAAATTGTGCTGTACATACCTTTCTCCTTCTCTGAATCCTTCGTCAATGGTAGGGACTTGCCGAAATTAATTGCTGAGGATGTGGCATCCAAACAATTTTTTTATTGACATCACTGTAAGGCAGTTGAACCAATTCTTTGACCGGTAGCCCAACTTGACGAATGATCTTTGACTCTTTCCTAGTAGCATGACCCCTTTTTTGTTCATGTTTCTGCAATCGGTCCTTTGTCTTGTAGGATTTTGGACAAGTTTTACACTTGAAAGTCTTTTTGGGCTTTTCCGTACTGTCGGTGGGTTTTTCGGTTGAAGGAACTGAATTCTTAGACTTTGAATTCACTGTGGCTTTAATGTTGTGCTTCTGGGTTTTCAAATGGGTTATTAAATGCGACTTGTATATAAATTTGACATTACAAGCGACACATTCGTGTATTCTTGCTTCATGAACTTGTTTGAAGTGGTCATTTAAAAAGCCTTGAGTTGGAAAATGCTGTGAACACTGGGGACAGTCATATAATTTTGTAAGTGGATATTCACGATGGACATGCTTGGTTAGCGCTGGTCTGGTGCAGAATTTTTCGGAACAATGAAGGCATTCATATTGCTGGTCTTTAATGTGTTGAGAACGTTCATGACACGACAGAGTAAATTCCCTCGCAAATGTCTTTTGACAGTAGGAGCATTCATATGAACGTTCTCCAGTGTGAACTCTCGTATGCCTTCCAAGATCATGCTTCCCTTTAAATCTTTTCTTACAGTAGTCACATTCAAAAGGCCTAAAATCTTGCAAGTCATCAATCACATAATTAATTGTTGTTGCTTGAGTATACCCAACTTGATAGTAATTGTATCCTCCTTTTTCCGTTGATACAGGAGATTCTACAATCACAACAGAACATATATAATTTGTCCCTATTCATAATGAGAATGGTTAAATTTAACAAAATATATTTAACTTGGGCAAATTCGTACTTTTGCTGGTCTCAACATGGACTCCTAAATCAGTTTCATTATCTTTCCTGTTCTTCATCGTAGCAATCAAGAACAACGGAATCTGAAAATCAGAGAAAGTCAAAAAAAATTATTCATAATTATAGTTAAAATTAATATTTTAAATTCCAAAAAGTCATTTTCCTTGTACATTTAATGCTGAGAGAATTCCATAGGGAGGATGCACTAGAAATGAACAGGTGAAGGTCCTTCTCCTTAACGGGCTGCAAAATTTACAGAGCAACATGAACAACCAAACAAAGTTTGAGCATTAATAAATTAAATAGTATTAAATACATACAAAGATACAAGACATTGAAATAAAAAAACCTTGGCTCAAAACAGGAGTAGTAAATGAACTTACATTTTCAGTTTGTCCAAGAATATTTTCTATCAATTTTTTGATGTTTTGATGATGATGCTGTTGTTCCTTTTGATTCTTCTCAAAATATTTTTTTTTAATTGAAGCCTGCACATGAAACACAACATCATTAAATTACATGTAACATCTATGTCATGAAAGGTTTGTACTTAGTTTTATCTAAGTTTTATCATAAAAATACGGAAAATGTTTTTCCGTTTTTCCGAAAAATTACAAAAAAAGTGAGGAACAAAAAATTAAATTGAAAAAGATGAAATTTTGCACAACTTCTCACCTAACAAGCCCTGTTTGTCAATCCCACAGCCTCAGCTTTTTGCTTGTCCTTAAATAAAAGTGAGATATTGCAATTCCATGTCTTTGAACACAATTAACTTTAATGAGAGAAGGAAAAATTAAAAAAAAGGAGAAAAAAAATTGAATTCGTTTACGGACTTGCCTCCAAAAAAGGATGACTCGAAAATCTTAGGAAACCGCCGATCGCGTACATCTCGTGGGGCAAAGCGTGCACAATTAAATCTTAAATGGCAATTAAGGAATAAATCATACTAGATAGTGTCAACATATTTTTTGACGACCTCAGAATTACTTGTCTTAATTTCCTACATTTCTGCAAGCTGAAACAAAAAATACAGACAGTGTTTACCTCTTGAGAACTGATATGATTTCCACTGATCAAGGTCTATAAAACAGTTATCGTTTGGCGTTGAGTCATTTTGGGGTCAGTTAGTGCCCGCCATACCTCAGCCATCAGGTTTTTTTTACCGGTTTTTACCTAACCTTGTTTAAATAATACCACTCAAAACAGTCTACTTGTATCCCGAAGACGTCATTTTCCTTCCGGGCCAATGCCATGCTAATGGACTTTGAAAATTTTGGGTAGGTAAAATGGAAGGTGAAATGAAAAAGGTGAAAGACAGGGTCACCATTGTCACTAAAGAAAATACCTTGTCGGATATATAAAACGACGAATCCGAGGACAGAGATAGAGTAGATTCAAAGTGCAGTTAAAGTAACAGAGAGCATCGTCATGGACCAAATTAAACAATAATAATTGAACACGTTAATTAAAATTAAATTTTGTCCTACCACGTGTTCTATTATATACCGCTTTTATTACAAACTTTTAAATTGTCAAACTATTAAACCAAGAAATTGTCTGAAACTTAATTAATAATTTCATTTCATTTCATGATCCCTGAAAAGTGTGTGTAGAAAGTTGTGAATTATAATAAAAATTTAAATATGAATAAAAATATTTCTTTTCATTACATCTCCAATCTCCATCAAGCTTCAACAAACATTCTCACTGGGAGCATCAACATAGCATTAACATGAATTGAAACCCACAAAATTACTTCCCTGTATAAGGCAACACGAAAACACAAATTGTAAGGAAATCAAATTAAATTACCATAAATTAACCATTAATTATTCCTTCAAACAATTTACTTCCTCAACATGTAACTTACAAGAGTCATCCTTTGTCCTTTAACCAAATTCCTGCCGTACAATTAATAAGGAACAGGGAACAATAAAATTATAAATTAAAATCATCAAATAAATTAAAAAGGAAAGATCACACTGAATAGTTGTTCGTAGGTCATTACGCCACCAAAAAAAAACAGGCTTGAACATGAATTAAATTATCATTTAAAAAAAAGAGACCAGAATAAATTTCAGTGCCAAATGGCTCTCCAGGAAACAAAGCACAATAAACTTTTATCATTCAATGTCCTCACACAAAGTCTAGTCACCTCCGTTTTTTTTGTCTCATTTTTTTTAAATCTTGTTCAAAGCTTGTTTATCTTGTCCCCCCTCTAAAAATTTTTAGTCCTTGTTTGACCATCTCATCAAAATATTCATTTTTAAATCCCTCTTTTTTAAAATCCACAACTCAAAAAATATTTAAATTTTAAAAAATGACCACAACCACAATCACCACCGGCTACCAAAATTTCATGAAAAATGGTCCCCCTCATTTGAAACAAGAATTGAAGACAAACAACATTAAACAAATTAAGGGATTTGGATCCACATCAAATTTTGATTTTACTGGTCGGAGAGTTTTAGTGACTGGGGGTGCTAATGGTAAAACAATAATTATAAAATAATTAAAATTATATTAAATTAATTTTTTTCTAGGTATTGGCTTATCAATCGTTGAAGCCTTTGTTGAAGCTCAAGCCCAAGTCCTTGTTTTTGACAAGGATGAAGAATCCTTGAAAAAATTGACCCAACTTTTCCCAACAGTCCAAGGATATCAAGTTGACCTTCGTAATTGGGATGAGACTCGAAAGGCCACTGAAATGATTCTTCCTATTCATCATTTAGCTAATAATGCTGGCATTGTTGAATGGCGTCCATTTTTGGATATTGATTTGTCTTTAATTGATCAGTTAGTTTTTAATTTATTTTCTATTTTATTTATTGTAATTTCATTAATTTAATAAACTTTACAGACTCTTTGATGTCAATTTCAAGGCAATGTTAAATGTAGCTCAAGTTGTAGCTAAAGGAATGATCCAATATCAAATTAATGAAGGGACTATTGTGAACACAAGTTCTTCGGTAAATTTTAATTATAATTAAACTGGGATAATAATTAATTAATTAAAAATATTAATTTTATTAGTGTGACACAACAGCCTTAAAATCCAACACAGTTTACTCATCCACAAAAGCCGCTTTGGCAATGATGACCAAAATAATGGCCTTGGAGTTGGGTCAAGGGTACGGGATTCGGGTTAATTGTGTTCGACCCGGGTTAGTTAACACAGAAATGCTGTCCCGATTACCCGAAAAAACTAAAAATGAAGCCACCGAGGGGTTCCTCAGTAAAACGGCTATTCCCCGATTGGTCGAACCGAATGACGTGGCTCAAGCTGTGGTTTTCTTGTCTAGTCCCATGTCAAAAATGGTGACAGGGTCAGGAGTAACGGTTGATGGAGGGTTTGGCATTTAATTGTCCATTTTATTTAAATATTGTGAAATTGGATGGTTCACCTTTTTTTTAATTGTAATTTATTAATCAATTATCAATTTCAAAACACAAGTTAAATTAATAATTAATTAATCCGAAATAAAATATGACAAAAATAATTTTGTCAATTTTTAGCCAGCCATCATGTGTAAAAATTCTTGAAAATCCATGAATCCACTTCCGTCAACATCCACTTCCTGTACAATTAATTAATTTTAATTATTCAATCAAAATTAATTTTATTAAATTAAATTACCTCAATAATCCCCTTCAAGTCAGCAGCACTTAATCCTGGATCAATTTCTGAGAGAATTTCTTTCAATGTGGATGTAGGGATGGAGCCCGTGCCTGAAAAAAAAGAAAAAGAAAATTTGACCTTAGAGGTCACAATTTTTTTGTGGTGGTGACTTTGACCTTTATCATAGAGTTTGAAGGCTTCCTTCAATTCTTTTTCAAGTGACTCGGCATCTCCCTCTTCTTCAAATTTACGGAAAAGACAAATAAATTCGGGAAATTCAATTTGTCCAGAACCTACATTTTAATTACAATTAATGATAATTTTAATTGTGCAGCTCATTTAATTTATCATTTTTCAAAATATTTGTACCATCAGTATCAATCTCTGATATGAGTTCTTTGAGGGAAGCAGCATTGTACTTAACTGCAATTAAAAATTTAAACTAGATTCTTCTTCTATGACAAGCAGAGAGTTTAATTTTAATTAACTAAATTTTTAGTGGACAAACCTTCCATCATACGTAAAATTCCTCCAACATTGTCAGGGCTAATGAAGGTTTTTCCTTGGGCAAAGCTATCAAATGCTTGATGCAGCACTAGAAATAAATTATTTTCAAAATAACTAATTTAAATTAAATTTTAATTGCCGAAATGTTTTGTTACTTGAAAGCTTCTCAGGTGCAATATCTTCCTCGACCTGAGAAAAATTAAATTCAATTTTAATTAGAGGTCTACAGATTTTTATTTTTAAAATATTTAAAACAATAATTTAATTAAAAGTGCTCACCATTTTTTAGAAATTAATTGTGATTAATTTGACAATTTTAAAAGTTTTTTATTTGAACTAAATTACCCGGAGACTTGACTCTGTCGTACTTTGTGAGAATAAAGACTCAACAAAAAGAAAGAAATGTAAAATTAAGTTTAATTGCCGCATCCCCAATTTAAATTTAAATTACAACCGTCTGTCCTACTCAATTAGTTTTATATTTAAATGAAAACTATTTTAACGTCAAAAGATTAAAAGATTGTCAATACAAATTAAATTGACTTTTTTGTGAATGAAAATTCCTTGAATTTCACCTGTTGAACCAATGAACCAGTCCAATTAATTGCCAAATGACATGGAACATTCTCAAACTCAAATTAAATTCTTCCCCATGCTCAGTTTATTTTTGTCATCTTTGTAAAGTGCATCAGATGAGCCCAATGTAAAATAGAAACAAAACATTAAACTTGCAATTAAGTTTTAACTTTTAACATGCATAGCAGATAACTATGTAAGTTTTTATTTAGTAAAAGTTGTTTTTAGTTTTAATTGTGAACGTTTTTATACAATTTAATGTGGTCAATGTAGAATAATTATTGATGGCCCAATTGTTGTTTTACCTGTCTAGTGTCTACCTACTTGAATAATTAGCCAATTTGTGAGATGGGAAAGATTCCTGGCAATGTTTCCCAAATTAATTAGATGAGAATGAGAAACATTGCCGAATCTTTCTTCTCCTTAAAAAAACTCTGGCAGGAGAAAAGGCCAATGGGATCAGTTTACTTTGTCAATTTTTGCATGAGGAATAAAATACCTCAATATTTAATGACTTTTTTAACCACGATAAACATTTTTTATTTTTATTACGACGACAAGAATGGTTTAAGTATTTTTTAAAATGTAGATTCTCATAAATTAAATTACTGCCACGATGGACCTTACTCTTTGTCTCTTGTGAAACTACATTTTACAAGGAGAAAAATGAAATACAATTAATTACCCAACTTTTTTGAAATTAGTTATAATTATACACCACAAACTTAATTCCAGTTTCTACTACTTTTCCGTTTCTACCACTGGGGCGTGGTCGTCAACACATCCCTGCCAAAGCTGTTCAAATTAATCATAATTAATTAGTGCTAATTAACTTAAAGCTAGTTAATTTATGTGAGTACCTCGTTTCTTCATCTCTTGGCTGGATATCAACTATCTCATCTTCCTCACTGCTTTGGTCGTCGTGTTGGGCACTCCCAACCCGCCGTTTCCGCCTGTACTTGTCCAGCCCCTTTTCTACAAGTAACATGAAAAGGGCCAAGGAGAGGAGGATCATGTACAGTTGAAATATCAAGGCAATGTCCGACTGATCAAAGCTCAATGGTTGAAATTCCTTCACCTCCCCCTTGACATCTTCCTCTGATTGATGCGCTTGCTTTTTTGACAGTCCCTCATAGTGTTCGAAGATACCAGAGCTCATGATAGCCTTCATTCGTTTTGGAACTACATTTTTGTGTCTTTCTTGTAGTCCATGAGGAACCTCGAAGACAAACGAGGTCGAGAATGTCATTGACTTGTCATTGACCCGATGGTTGTGAGCAAATGACATGTCACGATTCTTGAGCATGGTAACTTGAAATTTTTTCCAGATGACATGGAAATCAGGGGCCAGGGTTACCAAGAGAGATCTTTTCATGGCCATCTTTTCAAAGATGTGATGCTCGTCCAATTC
>JAQIVZ010001558.1:0-30870 GCA_034700945.1 Arrhopalites spinosus
TAGGCCCCAGACCCTGGCGGTTTATTAGAGACTGGCGGCTTATAAGAGACTGGTGGTCTAATAGAGATAATACGGTAGAATATTACACCTTCAGAATTATAAATCCTTTTGTTTTTATATTCAGTTGAATGACAAAATTCTCACAAAAATAAATTTTATTCATGATCATTGTATAATTTTCAATGTAAATGTAGAGGAAAAAGTGTATAAAGTTTTTTGAAAAAACGAAGTGAGCTGGTGGTCAGCCATCTGTACATATATGTGTGTGTGGTTTGGTTTATGTAGCATGGTTTGATTTAATGGTCATTTTATATTCCATGGGAATCCCTAGAAAAAACAATATGGATTCTACGAGTCTCCAAACATGAAAAAAGGAATATTGTTGGAATCCAATCATTTCTTTTGTCCTCGTAAAATATTTGACAGAGAGGAGGAGGAGGAGGAAGAAGTTTTATAAACTTCTTACATTTATTTATAAATAGTGTGAATATCTGTAGAGTGAGTGGAGGTACTCGAGAGTGAAAGTAGAACATGGTTGTACAATTTATATTGGCCATTGAATGTAATCAGAATGAAGGATTGGACTGACACAAAATCCACTCTCGAGTTAAACTTGAAGTATGACTGAATTTAAATTCAGATTCGTCGAGTGTAAATCGGAATGTAAATTTGACTCTTGGAAGGAGAAGCAGAAAAAAAAGGTTTTTTCTTTTCTTGTGTAGTCCCAAGGATTTAAGATGGAACAACATTCATTCTAGCGTATCATTTATTCTATAATCTTTTCACTTTCTATTCCTACATATTCTGTATAGAGAGAGAGAGTGGGTATATAAGACATAAAGAGAGAGAAACTTGTCATTTTTTATTTTCTTGGCTGGGCTAACATTGACTTACCTGTCTTGTTCTCTCTCCTCTTGGTTTTCTTGTGGGGAAGCTCAAGGTAGGACGTGTAGGGTTATACAGTTCAAGTATTTACGTTATACCCCCTTGGTCCACAAGAAGATATATCTCTCCTCTTTTCTCCTCCTTTCTCTCCTTTGTGCCATAAACTATCTCGTTTCCTCTACCAGGAAATGCATGCATGTACAAAACCAGGCAAGACGAGTCTCTCTCTCTCTCATGCATGAATTTTCGTCCATGGCATTCCTCATCTTCATCATCATATGCTCGTTTTGTTACATGGAGAAAAAAGGAGGTGGGGGGAAGGATGTGGAGCAAGTGGAGAGAACAAGAGTATCTGTGGCATCTACAGTCTACAATCTAAGCCAGATACTGTCGACTAAATTGCGAATCCTGAATCTCTTTTTCCCTATGAACCACACAAAAAGTCTACTACTACTCTCTCTCTCTCGCTCACTCTCTGTGTACAACGTACGGTTGCAGGAGTCGAGTTGAACTCAAGGGTTTTCATCATATCGATCTTGTCTTGTTTACGTTCAACTTTCTCCCCTTCTTTCTCCAAGCGCTCCTCGTCCTTGTCTTCCGCATAGCCAACCTTCTTTCTCTCTGTCCAATGCACTACTCGTACTTTCTCTTCTTTAACTTTATCAGGAGATTCGCACGGGTATCAAAATATATAGCAGAAATATGGCAAGGAATACTTGAGAGACTCTCCCCACCTCCTCCCCCCTCCCTTCTTCTCCCTTTCTGGGTTGTCACTCCCATAGTCTATTATTCATCTGTGTATTATATTATACAATGTCTATCCATTCTTCCATATCAAAAAATTTTTTTTTTGAAGGCCATTCACTCTACGCCCCTTGTATACCTTTGGCCCCCCTCCTCCTCCGCCCCCCCCCCCCTATCTTCATATTTCCCATTGTTTATCTCCTTTTTCTAACTTAATCTTCTGGGTGATCCTGACTGGGTAACAAATGGGGAGGTCGACATATTTTTTCAGTTTATAATGGGAGAAAAGAGAACAAAAGTGAGGCATCTTTCCAAAAAAAACAACTTTCAATTTTTCCCTCTTGCATCTCCATGCATTGTCAGCAGCCTCTCTCTCTCTCTCTTGTCTCGTAGAGCTTCAATTTTTTTTTGTTATTGATTCCTTTGTAAATTTTTTTTACATAACTTTCTCCCCTTTCTCTTTTATACAGGGTCTCAACTACATTTCATTTTTTGAGACAATATCTACAAGATCAGACATGATAGAGATAAATTGGAAACCATTTTTTGTGTGTGGATATTTTTCTTTTATTCTCAATCTAATCTAATTTTCAGGTCAATAGGTCAATATATTCTAGAGAGAACTATTTTTTGACAAAAAAAGTAGAGTGGAATAAATTTATGTACATTTGTTTAAAAAAAATATTTATTTGAAAAATCTACACCTACACCCATTTATATTTTTATTGACTAAATTGAGAATTGAATTTTTCAACTAAAATAATGTTTTAAAAGTTTGGGCTGTCATGTTCAATTTTGTCTTTAGAAGAAGAAAAAAAAGATTAGAGAACCCTGTACAAAGTTTTTTTTGGTGTACATACAGTATAACATACAGAACACAAGAGGGGGATTTTATATTATCTAAAAAAAATCTCTCATATACACAAAGTCCTCGACGATCTGTAATCTAGATGGGGAAAAAAGAGAGGGAAGGAAATGCTCTTAATCTGAAAAAATTTAAATTGACTTTTTTTTGTAATAATTCCTCTACCCAAATCCCCATTTTTTCCTCATATAAGTACACAGCCATGTTGTGAGAGAGTAGAGAATAATAGGGAAGAAATTTTGAAACCCTTGATAAAATCCTCTTCTCATCTATCATATTTGTTTATATTCGGGAGAAAAGACTGGGGGGAAGGAGCATGATGAAGTATTAAATATACAAATTTCTTTTATAGTAACAAAAGAATTTGTTAGACTACACATGAGCAAAAGCTCTCCGTTTTTTAAGGCACGATAGTTTTCGTTTAAATTCAAGAGAGAGAGAGACTTGAGTGTTGAGCTTATGTTTTTTTTTAAAAAAAAAAAAGAAGGACGAAAAAAAAGAGAAGAGTTTGGTATTGGTTTTTGGTAGTTATGTGTATTTGGTTCATGGAGTTGAACGATCTGTCCGGATTCTGTATACTTGATTATAGAAAAGTGGCAAGTGGAGGGGAAGTGAAAGAGAGAGAGTTGATGGGTTAGAATGGGATGGAAGAGATGATACTTTTTTTGGCCGCTATTCATACCTCCCTTTCACTAGAGAGAGAGAGAGAGAGAGAGAGAGAGAGAAATGGAAACTTAGAAGGTAGAGGAATACGAGTGCTAGTTTTATGGGTTACTAAAGAAGTTTCGATGGATACTGGATGAAAGCCACGGGAGAGAGAGAGAGAGAGAAGGATGGGAGTAGAGAAGTGAAACTTTCCCCAGTTCTAAATTCCCTCGTATATCTTCCCTCTTTCTCTTGGCTTTCTCTTTCAAAGTCCAACATTGAGTTCCTCTCTCTCTCTGGATTCACTATGTAATAATCTATATAGATTATTATTATTTTTAATCTACTTGTCCTCCCATTCATCCTCCTTCAGTTACGGTGGTTGGAACCATGAGTTTAGGTTCAATTGTAAATACATACAACTTTCTCTCTGGTTTAAAAAAAATCCTCGTCCACAATGTTCAGGCATGGAGAAAGAGTCCAAGTCTTGTGTAGTCAACTTCAATTTGATAGCTTGTATAGGAGACCCTGTACATGTACAGAGACTGTAGACAGAGATAATTACATTTTACATACATTCAAAAAAAATACTCCCCATGTTGACGATTTGGCATTGACCAACGTTGACAATATTTCCTTGCCAAAAAATGACTTTTTTCTTTCATCGATGAGAGAGAGAGAAAGGAGGACAATATTTTGTAGATGGTGTGCTTACACAAGCGTATGCTTTTTAAATATATAGAGACACATTATATCTAAAAGGGAGAAGGTCTTGTGGGATTGGTCAGGAGGAGCTCAAGAAGGTAGTAAAATAGGAAGAAAGGATTTTGGGTTTTGTGTAGAGAGAAAGCGGGGGGGGGGATATATCTTTGTCCTTATTTTATGTATGCACGTCCTCCTCTTTATGAATCGTGGAGCCTGACCCCATCTCCATATCCCGTATTTTCATAACGGTCACGTTCATTATGCCTCATCCTCCATTCCTTCCTTGTAGAGAGAGAGAGACTAGAGGATAGGAGTAAGCCATCACAAAGTCCCCTTTTGTCCCCCTCATGATGGAGGGGCGGGGAAGGATTTCTGTAGAGTATGCCATTCTCAATAACATTCATGCTTGGTCACACGCTCGTTATTGTTAACCATTACCCACATTCACATTTTATTATGTCATATGAAGGGAGGGAGGGGGGAACAAGGATAATCTCAGCTCCTACAACTCAAATCCTTCCCATTCATTCCCTACAGAAAGACAGACGAAACTTTTTTTTTCTTTAGTAGTCTCAGTCCATATAAAATAATCCCTTGTATTGGCTATTATAACACGCTAATTTCTCTTCCTCCAAAATCCCATCGACTTGAATCCAGACCCATAGTCACGCTCTCATCCTGTCAATTTTCTCCTCCTCCACAGATACAGTCTCTAACCCTCATGGCAAGAGTGAGAATGATTCAAATTGAGTATTTTTTGATTCAATTAATTCTATTTTAGCTCCACTGAACTTGACGAGTCCCCATACAATCTTTATAGAAATGTTTACACATACACAGTCTCTCTCTCTCTCTCTCTCTCTCTCTCTCTGCATTACAAATTAATTTAGTGAATTATCTTCATTTTCAATTATTTCTCCAAAAAAAAGATGGATGAGAAAATCACTTGAGTTGATTATTATTTCCAGAGTCTTTATTCCCTTTAAAAAATATTGCGTGATGTAACAACAACAAAAAAAAAGAAAAAGGAAACATTTCCCAAGGGGGAGGAGGGGGGAGAATAGTGTCAATAATTTTTTTTGCCTCGTAAATAGAGAGCTATAGGGGCCTCATATAAAATATTGTAGGGGATTAGATGGATTAAAAGTGGAAGTGGTAATTATAGAGGATATGGAGGTAATTATAAAATGTATAGTTAAAAAAAGGAGCTACAGTTATAAGAATCTGTACAATAGAGAGAGAGAAAGAGAGAGAGATGATATCTAGAGAGAGAGATGGGGAAGGGAGGAGGAGAGTTGTGAATCAGAGTCAAAATGGGAAAAGTGTTCTAGCCTAGCGAATAATAATAGAGACAAGACATGCACTACTTGATGTGCCTCTCGGTCCCAGCCATTCCATCTCTCGAAATGGTGCAAAATCTCGACATAGGGGTATACATTTTACTCGCAATGGAGGGGAGACACTATCTCATGTGTGAATTTATACAACCTTAATATACTTTCTCCCCTATACACACCGCCTCGACATCATCCACAGTTTTGAGAGGGGGGGCCATGAAGGGAAAAAAAAGAAAGAAGCAAGTAGGCATAAGGGGGGAGACATTCAATCCTTTAAAAGTAAAGGGGAAAGAACGTGTAAACGGGAAAACGGTATTGCGATTAGCTCAAAGTGAAAATTTTGCTCTGAATTTTGAATCCACATGAATAGAGAATGACATGGTATTCGAATAGCTAAAATAGACAGCCTATATCCCATCTCCATGTACAAGGTGTATAGATATAGACAAGGGGGGGGGGGACCACCGAGAAGCCCCGACTTTCCCCGACAACTCTTAAATCTACGGACGAGATGAGAGAGACGAGTGGAAGAGTTAGAAGGTGGTGCTGGGAGGAATAGAGAAAGTGAGAGGAAAGGAGAAAGAGTTTCACTCTCTCTCGCTTCTACTTGAGCTTCGGGTTGGTTGGACTTGGGTACTACTCTCGCTTCCTCCTACGACTCAAACGAGGACCGAGAAAAACGGAGAGACCAGGCAGTTGGCTCAGGAGTGGGTTATGCAGTAGTTCTCTGAGAATTGAAGCTGAAGCTCCTCTCTCTCTCCTTTCTCCTCTCATTGTCCTTCCAAGTTCTTTCTACTTGTGAAACTGAGAGTCTCTCAGCTTCTACATTGACTTTGACTTGCTTCTCTTCTTCATTCTCTCCCAAAAATTGTGAACAAACGACACGACCACCCGTCCTTCTCTCTTTTTTTACCCTACTCTACTTTTACTCTGTGTCTCTCTCCCGGTTTTCTTGACTCTCTTTTTTCACTCGTCTTTTTCCCCCCTCTTTTTGTTGTACTTTCTTTCATCAAAGTTTTCGACGCTGTTCAACCTTGTTTCTGCTCGACACTCAAGATATTTTCTTGTTGTTCTCTAACCTTTGAAATTCTCCGCTGTATTTTTTTTCTCTTGATACTCTCACATTCACTTCATGTACTCGACTTTCTCTCTCTTGTACGCTACACTAGACAATCTACACAGTGAAAAACATTTCTCTTTTTTTGTGTGTAATATTTCTAAAATTGACACAATGTAAGAAAAAAAGTCCCAAACTAAAATTCTTTTTATTCAAAGGAACGAGGAAACGACTGTAGTCAAAACAAGAGTTTTACATTTTTTGAGACAAAAAAAATCTTTTCTTGAATTGTCAACCACACAGAAGACAAGTTTCAACGTGTTTAAGTGTAACAGAAAAAATATAATGGGGAAAGTGTTCATGTTTGTGAGTTGAATGAACCAAATTTTGGATGGAGGGGATAGTACTCGTTTGACAAGTGTTTAGGTGAACAAATTTGACATGATTTAATTCAAAGTTAAATTTTATACATAAATTCGCAGCTCTCATCTAAACACACGTGGAATATAGACAGGAGGGATGAATTAAGTTTGATGAAAGAGACACAAGAAAAAAAACAGTTCAAGAGAGAGAGAGACTTTTTGAACTTTTTGACTGAATGAAAGAGAGAAAATGAGCAAATTGGTTTATCGGTTGAAGGAATGTTTGGAGTGACAGTTTGTAATTCCTCCCCTTTTAAACTAAATTGAAAAGTTAAAAGAGAGAGAGAGAGAGAGAGAACCAATGAGAGAAAAGAAGAGGAAGAGAGAGAGAGAGTTTGTGTGTTGTGTGTCTGTACACTGTACAATTTGTATGGAATCATGAGATGTTAAACGTCAACATCATAAGCTTGTGTGTCACATAAATACGTAATTCAACGATGTAGAGTTCAATTTCCGGTCACAACAGCCGTTGACAAGCTCGGCTAGCAAACTGATGAGATTGCGCCACTCTTCTTTTTTTTTACTCGTACACAAATAAAAACACGTTTACTCTCTCAATCTCATCCATCAGGTACTTCACTTCTTTTTTTATATTCTCTAACATTTACATTCCCTCTCATCTTTTTTATCATCCTCCATTTTTTATTCTCCAAGAATTTTATAATTTTATCGTCATACTTTGAGACCGGAAAAGAGTACAACAATATTTTTTTTGTACAATATTAAATTGAAATTCTTGTTACAAAGTCAAATTTTAGAGACTTTATATATATTTTTTTTTCCTTGAAAAATAAACAGAAGACATGACCAAGGGGGGCTAAAGGCTGGGGGGTAGAGTCTCTAACTACACGTGGGAATTTATTATGTACATAATTTTTTTTTCAAAGAAAAAAGAGAGACAAGTTTGAATTGGTTGTAGACCATGCTCAAATGTTGACAATATTTTTGAATCAACATCCGGATTTAAAATCTCCTCCATTCTCTTTATTTACACAAAAATTTTTGTTTGACAATTCTAGTTCTCACCCCCTCAAGGCAATTCCCTCTTGAATTATCCTTTTTGTAGGCGAGCGGATTTGTTTGTGAATTTTATTTAGGATTTATTCTCTCTCTCTCATGGAGGAGACGCTGCAAGACAATTGGTCAAGTGTTTAGTCTGATTGAGGGATGAGGAACATTATTTGCATAAAAACTCTTTGCACGAGGAGAGTCTCACCATGTTAAATTTATACAGAGATCCTTGACTTGCCTAAACTTTTTCTCCCTCTCTCTCTCTCAATGGAAATAAATAAAATGGAAATGGACCAAAACTTGCTCTGTCCCCATTGGGACAAAAGAGAAGAAAAGTAGACTGGGGGCCCAATCTTGTCAAAAACAAATGTCTCCCCATAATTCCTTTACTCCAAAATTCTCCGCTGATAAATTTCAATATTCTCTGAAATGCCTGTAATTGAGAGAGAGAGACATGTTTTTGAAGGTGTTGTAAAATAATTATAATTAATCCACAAAAGCATTAGACACCCAAAGTAGGAAGCAAATGAGAGGAAGGAATGTTGTGGTCCACTTCAAAATTTCCGGTTTTTGGCCCTTGGCAAAATTGAAATGTACATGGGATCGGAGCGGAAAACGAATAGAGATGAATGATGGAAAGGGCCGTCACTCAATTTTGATGAATGAGGTCTAAACTGTAATTTAGAAGGGGGGAGGTCTCGATATATAACCAGAAAGAGGGGGAAGGGGGGATATATGGATTTGGTCCCATGAAAGTAAGGAGATTTAAAAGGAGAAAGTGGAGGGGGGGGATATATAATAAACTTTTATGGATTGCCCGGATTAAGGTTTTACAGAGGGAGGGCAAGGGAAGCGACACGGAGAAATTGAACAAGTTATGATTAAAAGCGGGGCGAGTGTAACCTGAGATGGAGGTGAAGGTGGATTGGTAATTGCCCCGAGGTGGTTAAATATTAAAGGTATCTCTCTCTCTTCTCCATGAGAGCCAGAAAAAGGGTTAAAAGTGATTGGCTAATGTATGACGATCGGCAAGTGAATTGAAATTGACAAATTTGGGATGGGTGAAAGCATGGGAAAGCTGTTTGTTCAAAAAAAAAGTTGTTCAACACTAGGCCCCCCCCTCAAAAGTCTCTGTCGAGACGATAAACTTGACTCATGGAGCCTCCATGAGCTTCCAGGCTTTTTGGCAAGAGTGCCTGTAATCAACTGTGTCAAGGAGCAAGAAAGGGGGAACTAAAAAAAGAGATTCAACTTTCCCCTAAAACCGTTTTCTCTCTTTTGTATCTCATCCGGCCAAATTTCTGTGGTATGAATCTATGCACAGAGAGACATTGAAACACATATTTCAGTGTCAGTCCTCTTTCTTCTAAAAAAAAAACTTTCTCTTTTTTAAAAAGCCTCACCTCTTGTTCCATGTCTCCATGTATTAATTTCACTTTTTTTGGCAGTCTCCACATTAACCTCTTCTTTCTATTTCTCAATCAAGAGAAAATCAAAAAAAGAAAAGAAATTCTATTCAATTCTTTGTTGTCGTCAAGGAAGGAAATATTTGAAAGGTGCCTCAAGGGACGGACACAGAAATTCATTTAGAATTAAATTGAATTTTTTTCCCTCTTTCTCTCTTGTTTATCAAGGACAAGACTGTAAAGTTTTTCAAGTCGTTAGAATTAATGTCATTGATATGGTCCTACATGAAGATTTAGGAAGATGGAAAGTAAGGGGATGAGTTGGATGAATTTTTTTTTTTGGTTAAAAAAAGAATTGTTTGTGCTTCAAGTGGAGCTCAAAATAGAAAAAAAGGAGAGAAAGTGAAAGGGACGGGAGGGGGGCTGGAGAGATAGGGAAAGTTGGTGACTCTTTTTTTCTCTGGATGTGACATGAAGTGGAAGAGGATGGATGGTAAGGTTGAGCTTCTTTTTTTTGGCTACATATAATAAGGAGGAGGAGGGAGAGGGAGAAGATATTACAGTTATAATAAAGTAGAGGGGAAAGGTATGAGGGTAGTAAATAGAAAAAACAAGTCGAGTCTTGACACATGGCACATGTTGTTGTTCAAATCCTCGAGTGAAAGAGAAAGTTTTCACTCTAAATTGTAAAAGAATATTTTTGTGTCAACTTGGTGGAGGGGCTCAAGCTGAGCTGATTCCAATGATACAAAAGTCAAACAAACTTTCTCTCAGCATGAACAAGACCAAGACGAAGTACAGTCACAGCCAGAGAGAGAGAGCTGAGGCTGGACGGAAGCATTCAATGAGAACGGAAGAGCTTCCATGGTTTACTTTAGTCTCTACCAGAAATGAAGACCCATTCAATGTATACGTTGAGAGACAAAGATTTTTCCTTTTTTTGTAAAATTCAATTTTAGGACTACCCTTGGGGACATTTTTTGATGCCTTGGAGCTTTACCTCCATACTCTTGGGGAAGTGGCAGGTGGTACTGGGAGGGGGGCTATTTTTTCAATGGCCTTGTTCCACCCTCCAAAAATAATATCTTTTTTATTACTTGTCCTCTCTCATCCCATTCCCATTCTCTGCTTTCCCAAAAAAAACACATGTTGTGCATTATTTCAAGAGTCCCGGGAAGTAATTTCACAAATTAAATTATGTTCACATTTTCTATTTATGTAAAAAAAATACCCAAAAAATTTAATTCATCTCTCAAAATTATGCGGACATTTTTTTGGAGGTGAAAATTCCAAAATAAAAAATTGGATGATGAAAAAATGAAAAAAAAATGTGAGAGATGGATGATGTTGATTAGCTTCCATCATCATAAAAATGAGAAGAGGATGTTAGTGCCTAAGCAATGACAAAAAATTCTGGAATATTCTTCTTTTTTTATATCCATTCTATCATATTTATATGGAGATTATTCACAAAACTTTTTTTTCTCCAAAAAGGAATTCTTCACATTTCACTTTTCTTTTGAAACCATTGACAGACCATGTGAAAATTATGACTACTCTACATGCAAAAAGCTCCCCTTTTCTTTTTATTCCATCCAATAACACTCGATTCATCAATTCCCTTGATATCCAAAAAAAAAGAATTTCTTAATTCAAAAAAATATCCCTTTCTCTTCTCTCTCACAAAATAGTTCATTGAAAATTATTATTTCTCCTTTTAAAATTGTCCATATTTCTTGTATTCTCAATAAAATTAATGGACTTTCTCTTTTTTGTGTACAATATTCCTTACATTTCCTTACAAACAAGTTTCAATTTTGAAGAGGGGTTACATTTTCATGTTCAATAAACTAGAAAAACAGGGGGGGGGGAGGAGGAGAAAGATCATGTGTAGAGAATCAGTAATAATTTTGCTGTTGAATGGCTGCCTCCACAATTTATCAAAATTTGTCCCCTCTCCCCCCACCGCCCCTCCTGGTTGACAATGAATACAGTGGATTTTCTTGATTTGAAATTTCATAAATCATTTGATACCCCCCTTCTCCAATTTTGACGCTAAAGAGAGAGGCTTCAAATGCAGGAGGAGGGGGAGGAGGGGGAACATAAAACAAATTTAAATTTGGATTCAATATATTCACACTTTCACCAGACCACAAGAGCAAGAGAAAGGAACCACAGAGACGATCATGAGACACAAAAGAAGAGAGAGAGGCCCAATGTTGTGTCAAGTTCATAATTCATTTAGTATGGGTGAGGACGTCATCATGTCCTCACTTGGCATCACCACCACGACTGGGGTACAAAAACTCTTGTGTGATACAATGCCCTCCTCATCATACCACCAAAATATTTTACAATTGGAGAAAGCCTTATATAAGTCCCACAGATTTTCAAAGATAAAATCTCTGCGTGCTCTCAACCTTTCTATCTCTGCCAAAGACTTTCTCTCTCTATCGAAAGTAAAAGTTTTTCCTGGGCTTTGAGTAGTCACTCTTGTGTTTACTTTACTGATTGGAATTGGAATATAGTTAGAATAATTGGGATGTGAGGTAGAAAATGTGCCAACTATATGCAAAATTAATGCATACTCACTCTCTCTCTCTCTGTATTTATAATTTTACTGTGAAACATGACAAGGTTTATTAGACTGTACAAAATTTATACAAAGTTTGTTTACATGGATGACTAAATTGGCTGGCTTCTTTTTCTTTGATAAAAAAATGTTTAAAATATTTAAAAAGAAAAAATCAAGAGACAATTTCAACCAAATTCTCTACAGTTTAGAGAGAGAGAGAAGGAATTCAAAGGGAAAGGGAATTGTTGTGGAAAAATAAGGAGAGATAAAAAAAAGGGATAAAAATAGTCCTCAATCCCTCTCTTGGTAAACTTTAAAGACTTTTCATGTTCCTTTCAAGAGGTTTTTGCCTCTTGTGAGGATTATACATGTTTTCCACATAAGGACAGAGAGAGAGAGAAAAGTTGGGTCATATGGCCATTTCTAAGCTGAGATCAAGAGTCCGAATGAGAAAGTAAAAGTGAAAGTCTCTCTCTCCATTAACGGAAGGTCGTTGAATAATATTAAAGGTTTTTCAAGCCTATTTCTCTTCCCCCTTCTCCACCTCACAAGTCGTTGAAAAAAGAATAAAGTGAAAAGTGGAATATTATGAGTCCCCCCTCTCCTTTTTCTTGTCTTGTTCATCTTCCTCTCCCTTTTCTCTTTCCTCATGTAAGATTTATGTCACGTGCCTACTCTCCTCCCTTTTTCAAAGTCTTGTCAACAGTCCAAAAGGGTCCAAGTTTTTTTTGCTACCTTTTTTTACTTTTAAATTCCACTGGCTTTCCAGTTTTCCCTTTGAACACTTGGAAAATATTTTGTCTTGTCTTTCTCTTTCTCGTCATCGTGTCACCACTTGAGAATACTTTCAAGCCCCCATCTTTCTCTCTCTCTCTGTTCTTTCACAAAAAATTTAATATAAACTCACTCTCCAATTTATACCTGTACACTTCAATTTATTTACAATAAACCCCCCCACCCTTCTTTCCTGTCCACTTTACTTTCCCAAAAATACTAGAAAAAAGGACAACTTTCTCCCTTTTTTGTATTGTGGACTTTCTCTCCTGTAGGTTGAAATTATAAATGGAAATTTACACGTGGAAAGAAATAAAGGAGGAGGGTAGATAAGAATTACGGGTGGATGTATATTACGTAATCTAATTATTTAGGTGAGCCTATATATACGCAGATAATCCCAGGATCGAGAGAGAGAGAGAGAGACTGCATCTCCCATAGACTACATTTCTCCAGTCTCTTATAATGAATCGATGGAGAGAACTATAGTCATATATTCCGTGTAATGAAAAGCGGAGGGGGGGGGGAATAAATGATGGCACGAGTGAAAGGCAAGATGAAATGGATATACATAATGACATTCTCCTAACGAGCGAATTTTTAATTTTTTTTCTAATTTTGTTGTTTTCTAATCGACTTTCTCTCTTTTATTTTTGTTAAATTTTTGGCCTCCACTTTTGTATGAGGACAAGGGATTTACGAGAGAAGAGAAAAATATTTGAAATTCATTGGGAGATTTGAGTCTCATAAGGGAGAATGGGATAAATTATGGGGGGGGGAGGGGAATGGCGATCAACAAACATAAAATGAGTTGCATCATGTGCCACCTCCGCTCATGATTTGGTCGTTGGACGAGGGCCCTACTTTCTCTTTTCTCCTTGTGTGGGTTCCGCTCTTTTGCAATGTTTTGGATGGGGTCATTATGACGACTGTAGTGTTGTACTTTTTCTCTTTATCACTCAAAGCTTTCCACAATACTGCGCACACTGCGGGTAGCAGAGAGAGAGAGAGAGAGAGAGAGAGAGAAAGCAATGAGATTTTATTTGGAAAGAAGGTACCTCAAAAAATAAAGGTCTCCAGTTTATGAATTGTGGAGAGTTGTTGGAATTGTAATTCTCAAATTTCATATTTTATTTACTTTATTCTTCCACAAAGTCCAAGGGATTGAGTATTAGTGTCTAACCTAAAATTACATCAAAAGTTTCCCATTGGCCATTTTAATCGTCCTTTCCGTGATTCCACTTTATCCTCTTCCACTTTCGTCCATAACAACTTTTTCTCTCAACTTGTCTGTTTTTTGAGCCCTTTCCTCCATTTAGAAAATTCATGAGAAAGATGAGAAAGGAAATGAGAGGTTCAAAATGTAGACGGTCATAAAAAGATAAATACATTTAAAATTTAAACCATCATCTACAAAACAGATGAAAACATGAAAACAAATTATTATTTTCCTTTTTACCATTCTCTCTTTTCATTAGACCTACATAATTGTCATTTTAAAAGACCCCATTTAATTACTTTCTCCACAGAGAGAGAGAGAGAGAGAGGCTCTCAAAATTGGGGAAAAGAAAGTTCATGACGTCTAGAGAGAAGAGAAAGATTTTTTGATAAATGATTTGAGAGTGTGGAGATCAATTTGATGGATGGAGAGCGAGGGAAAGTGAAAGTGGAGGGGAGACGGACCACTTGGTGATATTTTGATACTTATTTTGTAAATTGAGTGCTCAACGCTCAACGAGTGGAGGATTGGAAAATAATGCAATTACACCCAGTCCACCACTCACCACAACCCAGAGAGAAAGTCTTCTCAAAGGGAAAGAGGGGAAAGTGAGTTTTCATATCTGATGACGATTGGAGGGGCTCAAGGCTACAATTTTCTCTCTCCAGATTTTCTCTCCTGCTCTCTCCTGACAGTGTAGTGCCATTATGGTGAAATTTTCTCTAGAAAAAAAAGAATATCACTTGCGCGGAGAATCCATGGACGAAGGTGATGATCAAGATAAAAGATGAAGAGCAAAAGAATAAAATGTGGAGTATTTCTTACATCTGAGAATGCAGTAGAGGAGGAGGGGGGAGGGGGTTATATATAGAAAAAGTAATGGAGGTTAGAGATGAGGTCCAAGGTACAATGATGATGATGGAAATGGAGAAATGATCTGTGCTTTGTTTTCAACTCTTGAGAATGAGGATGGGTGAGAGAATGTATGGAAGAATGGACATGTTAAGGCTGAACAAAGTAATAAGAAGGATTTTCCACCAAAATGTCCATGTGGATCATTCTCTGTACCCCAAGTGTTATCCTTGAATGGAGAGAGAGAGAGAGAGAGAGAGAAGATGAAGATGAAACCTGCGTGAGATGCTCTACATAGTCTGTATGAGAATGTCGAGCATTATTTACTCAACACGGGCCTTGTACGAACATTTCTCCGTATGAATCTCCAAGTTTAAGTTTTTGGGAACTGGGAGATTATGAGGAGAGGAAATAAAGAGACTGGAAAATCTCATCTGGAGACAATGTACATGCGGAATATGTCAGGGAAGATGGAGGAGGGGAGGGGATTTTGACGGGTGGGATATGGGTGACAAAATAAAATAAATAGTAGAGACTCTTGATGACATGAACGACATACAAAGGCTATTAGCATTGTCTTCCCCTCCTCAAAGTGCCTCAAACTGCAGAGAATTTCAATTCAAGGATCAACATGAAATTTATACTACCAAAATTAAATCTTCCCCTCCTCTTCAAACTTTCTCTCAACTTTCTCTCTTCTCTGAATCATCTCAATCCCTACAAGTATCCATGATGAACATAAAGTGAAAGCATTTTAATTGAATAATTAAATTATTATTCTACAAATTATTATGTCATTCCACTCTCTCTCTCTCTACAAGCTTCAAATATAAATTTTTTTAAAAAAATATTGACTACTTTCAATTCAAAATTTTGAGCTTTCTCTAATTTCACCCAATAAAAAATGGAGACATTATAGGACAAACTATAGGGACTAAAAAGTTTTTGGAGTAATAAAATTAGGAATTTTAATATGGCGTTTCCACTTGTAAATAATGATTGTGATTAAGTAGGGAAAATATTATTAGACGAGGAGGACACAAATTTAAATTGTTTTCTCTCTCTTGGTTCAAAGTGGAGGCAAGAGAGTTGACTTGTGAACGGAGAAAGTACCCAGAGGACTTTAGATAAGTACCTGGGATACACCTTTAAAAATAAAATGGATAATGTATGGAGTCATAAGGGACAATATAGAGATTACATGTAAGAGGGAGGGGGGTAGAATGTAGTTTGAAACTTTTTCATACGTTCCCTTTGACTTTTATTACAAAAGTTATTAAGGAGGGGAGGGTCTTTGAGAAAGCAGTCTCTCTCTCGCTTGTGTATGTGTGTGTCTCTGTTCTACCATTTCATTTTCATTGGATTGGATAAATTCATTCCGCTTTACTTTTGATCTCATGCATTCTCACTCTCCCATACTTCATACCAATTCACCCATACCCCTTTCATGGCCTGGGTGAGGAGAGGCATGGAAAAAAACTTATTACTATTCTTTTTTTTACTTTCTCTATAATCCGCTTTCTCTTTCGAAAGTTACAATTCCCAATTTTGTATGCACAACTGTGTAGCCCCCATTCTCTCTTTTTAAAGTAAAAAAATACTTTTTTTTATTATTACCTACTCCTGTCAAATTGAATTGGGAAATGGTTCCTTTTAATATTAATTATGTTTTCTTTCTGTGTAGTCTCCCTCCATGTTTAAAGTATTGTGCCATAAATTGTACCAAGTTTTCTCTCTTCTCTCCCAACTTGAACTTGGAGGTAAATGACCACTCATTGATCATGATCAATGTTCAATGTAATCTTTGGGTCGTTACGGTGTGGAGAAAGTTCAATTCCAATTTGGGGAAAGGTCTCTTTAATTTTTTTGTGAAATATATTTTTCTTTTTCTCCTCATCTCATCAAAAGGTATGGGGAGAAAGTTATTTACAGTCCCTGTCCCTGAGTAGGGACTCGTACAAAAATAAGGAAGATGAGGGAGGGCATATAAGTGCCTGTTAAAAAAATAGAGAAAATAATGGACTTGTTGTTTTTCTCTCTTGCTTTCTCCTTATGCTCTGCTCGTACTCTGATAAAATTTACGAGTGGGCGACTCTTGATCCGGAACTCACTCACAGGGACTCTTGGCTCTTTTTTTATATTTGTACAGTAGATGACCAAAACTGAGAAGAGGAGGAGAAAAAAGTGGAGTAATTCTTGGAACGAGTATTTTTTTTATTTAGTTTTTTTTTATATTTTGTGAAAGACTTGTCTCACTACATCGTGGTAAGATTCATAGTCCGGGGGTTTGGGTGGGAAGAGACATGGCCAGTTTCCTTCCTTGATTCGAAGACTTTTAACACGAAGTAAATAAAAATTATTATGGGGGGTATTATTAAGGAAGAGAATTATTTCCCATCAACGATTGGCTATAAACTCTCCAATTTTTAGACTCGGTCATTTCACTACAGGAAATTGACCGGTGGTCTGTACAGAGGATCTATAGACACACAACAAAAATTCATCTCTATATACTGACCCCCCCCCCCCTCAGTCACTATAAGAGTCAGGAGAGGCGGATGATAAATTGTTTATTGTTCTTCAATTTACTTTTAAATACTTATTCAAGGCCAATGAATTTTCCACAAGAGGGGGAATGACACTATCGACTTTTGTCGGAGTAGCTTCCCTTCTTTTTTATTGAAGAAATAAAAATAAAATATATTATTACCCCTCTCTCTCTTCTCTCAAGTCATGATCGTTGAACAAAAGCACTAGCAAAAATATTACTTTTTATCCAATAGAAAGCTTTTTTTACGAGTCGATAGATTAAAGCAAGAAGCCTTGAGTTTATTTTAGACTAATTTATAAAATATTTTTAAAATTTCCTTTTTTTCCCAGACTCCATCATTCTAATTAGTCCCACACATGTACTTGTGTGTGGGATGGTACCAAAAAAAAGTTTGTCAAAAGAGAAAGTTTATCTTTTTTCTGACTCCCCCGTCGGTTCCATTGAAAGAGAAAAGAGAAAGGAGAGAAAGTCTTTTTGTGTATGGACAAGAGAATGAAAAATAGAGACATAATATTTTTATAAGTCAATATCTTTCTCCTTCCTTCCCCCTGTCTCTCCATATTTTTGTCCTAGTTTCTCCTCTTTTCTCGTCAATGATGCGCCGTCTTTTATTCTTTATGCGTTCATCCTCATTCTCATGATTCTTGGAATGTCTTGAGTTGCTCATACTTCCGTCCTTCTCCACTTTCTCTCTTTTGTGTGCACACGTCCTTCCACCTCCATCTACTTCACTTGCCTCTACACAATATTTTTTATTATCTTGTTTATTATCAAGAGCCCCCCCCCCTCTTTTTCTCTATTTATTATTCTACAGTCATCTTGTAATAGAGTCAATCTTCCTCTTTTTATTTCATAACATGAGTCCCTCCAATTTTTTGTACAAGGGAAACTGGGATTTAAAGAGAGAGAAAAATATTCACAAAATGTTTTATTTTATCTAAAAACATTCTTGACATCATTTCCCTCCCTTTCTTCCATTAACCAATTGGTGCTCAAGTCATCTCTTAAAAATTGTTAACCCAATTAAATTCTCTTCTTCCTGGAAGAGACAAGTTTGTTTACTTTTTCTATTAGAGAAACATTTATGCAAAATAAAAAAGTTGACAGGCTTGGGATTTTTGCAAGTGAAATTTTGTTCCAGTTTATGGTGGATGATAGGAGGAAAAATTAATTAATCATTTTAATTGACTTTAGAAAAGTCTTGGGAAAGGTGAATGTTTGTCACAATTTTCAACCTTGCGGATTTTAACTTTCTAAAAAGAAAACTTTTAGATTAATTTATGGACTAGTCCCAAAAAAGATGGGGAAGAGAGAGAGAAAGTCGGTGACTTTAAAGAGAAAGGAAAAAATAGAAAGAGAGGGGGGAGATAATAATGTTTGACCATGTCTTAAGAATAATAAATGGAGAGAGAGAGGATTTGTTTGTACTGGAGAAAGACTTTGTTGTCCGTCTTTTGTTTGTTTCTCCTTGATGGGAATGAGGAGAGAGGAGACGGGGGGAGGAGGGGAGGAGGGGACTGGGTGGGTTTCCCTTGAGGAGCTCATTATGGATTCATTGCGTAACATGGTAATTTGTTTGAGCGTAACAAAATAGAGGCTAAATGTATTATGTAATAGACGCAGTTGGATGAATTAAACAAAAGAGAAATTCACAAGCCCATAGCCCCACTACTCTGCATAATTGAGTGTAGGGACTCAAAGACAAGGAACAGAAAAGGTACAGGCAAGGTAAAAATGGGGAATATTAAGAATAAAACAATCGTATTACCTTTTTGTCTTACCCAAACATCAAAATTTCATAAGGTGCTCGGTCGCCAAGGTTTCTCTCTAATTCCCTCACTCAATGAATACCTGAACACTTTTTTTTCTGCCTCTCTCTCTTCTCAAAACTTAAATCTTTCCTTGTCATCATCTCTCTCTCTCTCTCTCTCTCTCTCTCTCTGTCTCTACTGTATAGAGAGACTCCATTTTATATGCATATTTATAGTTAGAGACTTATTATGAAATTGTATATATAATTATTTAACATATTCTCTCTCTCTCTCTCTGGCTACACACAGGAGGTCAATTCTCGATTAGTTAAATCCTTAGAGCTCCAGCTTAGTTAAAGATTAGCCTCCCCTAGTTTTTTATGTGTTGATTTACTTTCTTTTCAAACTTTTTGTCACTGAACTCATACTTTCTCCTTTTTTTGAGACGTTGCCTTCCTTCACTCTGTCCCTCCAAATTAGATGACGTCTAGGGAGGAAAAATATTTATGATTTTTCGTCATTCCTTATTGTGAAGGCTTCCCTTCACTTTTCTCATACAAATGAGGTAGGGGATATGAAAAAAGTATGGGGATTTGAAAAAAGAAAGTTTTTTTTAAAAAAAAAGTTGACTCTTTTTATTAAAAGAGTTGTTGTTGGAAAGAAAAGTAAAATAAATCCAATTAATGAATTATTAAACCATCCCGCTTAAATTTTGTCGCTAGTGCATTACACACATGTTTCATTATATTTTATTTTTATAAATTCATCCAATACACTCCAAACTTTCCCTTGTTAACTTTCTTCCCTTTAATTTTTTATATAATAGAAAGAAAGAAGAGGAGAAAGTTGGCTTGAAAATTAAGTTTGTGATTGAGAGTTGATATGTTGCCTATGAATTTTTTAAAGGTGTACAACTTTCTCTTTTTTGTAAAATTTTCAGATTGTGGACGAGTCCATTGGGGAGTTGGAAGATTTGAAGGAGGAGGAAAATGATTTATGAAGAAAAAATGTTCGATTTTTTGGTTATTTTCTAAGGGAAAGTAGAAAGTGATTGGGGAGAAAGCCTTGAACGGTGTGTGTGTTGGTATTTGGATTAAGAGATGAGGATTTGACTGTGCTCCTCTAATTGTTATTCTTGTGCTGCTTTCACCTCCACACCATCCTTTACACTCTCCACTATCCCTGGCATACAAAAGAGAAAGCCAAGAGTGAAAAAAAGGAGGAGGAGATGAGACAGAGTTTAACCACGGGAACGTTCAAAATCCTTGACTAAGACTAGGATGCGCTATGCGGCGGATGAAAAAACCGCAAATGGAGAAACGAGTCAAGAGTGGGCTACACCAAATGGGCATCTCTCCCCCCTCTTTCTCCAATTTTCTCCATGTTCATGGGATTATTTTAGTGGTCCATTTTGTGGCTATGACAATGGTGGAACTTGTTCTTGGTGAATTCCCTTCATCTCCCTAAATCTTGACAAATGTCTCAAACCGATGTGTCAAAGCCAAACAAATAATTATGAAGCATAAATTGTTACCATTTTGAAATTTTTTAATAGTACAAACCAAAAATACTCGAAAAAGGGAGGGGACGGTCTATAATTAATTTTTAGAAAATAATAAAAAATACTTTCACTGCCATGAAATTCCCGTCAGTTCACTCAACAGAGCGGGAGGATGAGGGGAAAAGTGTCTCTAATTGTGGGAGTGTTGGAGATGGTAAAATAATTTCAGCTCTCTCTGTCACTTCTTTATGTGAATCTGGGACGAGGACAAGAACAAGTACAAGGAGTGGAATGCACCGAGTTGGAATTGGGACATCCAATTCTACTTTGAGCAGCATCTCATCCGGTTTTGGACTCCCCGTGTCGGCTGGAGCCTCCAAGGCCACTTTGAGTCTCTATCATGTCACCTTTCTTACCTTTATGATGGTCACTCTCCTCTTTTTTATCATCACCATTGGTGCTAGTGAGAGTGAGTTTGGAGAGGACATTGTTAAAAATACTTCCTCAATTAATGTCACCATCCTCAATGACACGGACACAGGGTCAGAGCCCCTGCCATCACCACCCCTGGAGCCCCCTCAAATGGACTTGGCGACTGAAGAGAATGAAGGGGGAATTAATTTAAATGTGTCAAAGGTGAATGTATCCAGTCCCACACCCCCACCAGAGTCACAATCAGTCTCAGACATTTCAAAGAATGCTCAAGCAATTTTTAACTCAATCTCACAATCTCTCCAGGAAGAAAGGAGAAAGAGAGAGGGGGAGGGTCTGAATTTTACTGCCAATAAAATTAAGTCAGAGGATAAAAAATACAAATTTTTTAGTGTTCATCCTCCTTCTCCTAATCTAACAAATACTTCGAATAGTTCCACTCTCAACTCCAGTCCTCCTTCTCTTGTCCAGTCAAATGGGAGAAATCAGAGTGAGGACAATGGCAAGACCAACTCATCCTCTTCCACTCCGCCTCCCTCCATCTCAAATGATGAGGACATTATCCAATTGTCCAAAAAGACACAAAAAACTCCATTCAATTTTGACAATGCACCGCAGGCTGATCAACCTCCTTCAGATGAGAATTGGGCCACCAGAATTCTTCGTTCTTTTGGTCTCGCTCGATTTTTTGACTCTTCATGGTCTCAAAATCAAACGAGTTGGGATGGTCGTCGACATGATGGAGGTAAGAGTTTTTTAAATTTTATTAAGCTTGTAATATTTCATTTTATAATCTTTTGTTTATTTTCTCTGTTGGGAACACATTAAAGAGGGGAGAGACAATAAAATGTATTTTTAATGTTTATTTTTGATCAATATCATCATGCTATAATTTTTGACATGATTAGCCCTAAAAATCCAGTCAAAAAACAATTCCCTCCTCTGTTCTCTCATAATGGCCCATTATCTTCATCTCTGGATCAACGCGGATAGTGTGTATTTAATTTATGAGACTTTCCCTTTCTCTTTGTATGGACACATATATTTTTTGACAGTCACACGCACAAACTTTCTCCACATTTTTTCTCCCTTGTGTTTTCCCTCTCGACCGCCTCCCCCCCCCCCCATTCACGTCACGATTCAGAGGACGATAATGACGATAAGGTGCTTTGGTCCTCATGTTCCTCCGTCTTTTTGGAAGAGCCGACTGTGCAGATTAATAGATTGTGTTAGTGGAGAGAGAGAGAGAGATCCTGCAAACTCTCTCTTGCTTTCTCTTTATAATAAACTGAATCAGACTTCAATAACCTTGTTCCTTTTGTTTCCTCAACTCTGTTCCCTACGTATAATTTGTCAACCGTCCAGTGTATATCCCTTTAATCCCTTTTTTTACCTCTAAGAGAGAGAGGGGACTCTACTTGAGTGGAGAAGAGGGGTCGAGACTATTTGTTAACTTTCTCCTTTTTTCTATGCTGACTCTGATTTCACTTGCTATTCCTTATCAACGCTTGATTTATTCTTGCCTCACTTACTTTGGCTATCCTGACCGTGACAGCCCCTGGTCTCTTTTTTTGTCGTCTTCTCGATCTCTGGAAATTGTAGGACAATGTTCATTGGATGAGGATGGTATAATGGCCAAATTTTTTTTATACTTCCCTTGGAGAGAATGGTGGTCTTTATTGGCGACAAATGAAGAATTAATTTTCTTGATTACATTGTTCATATCATTGTTTTTCACCCCCCCCCCCCCTCTCTTTTACAAGCATCCAGAAAATTGTAAGGCTGGAAGGTTAGTTGGTGCATAAAGTACCCATAAGTCTTCCGTCTTGGAATTCACATTTAGAAAGTACGAGAGAGAGAGAGAGCATTTATCAGAAAGAGGAGAGAGACTCATGCTGAGACTCTTTTGGTTAACTTGGCTGTGTCTTATAACTGAGAGATGTAAGAGAGTGCGAGAGAGATGCAGATCGCCATTGCCTGGCATTTAGGTAATCTACTCCTCCATTCCATTGAAAGATTTTCTCCGAAACTTTCCCATCTTTCCATCCAACTCCCCACCAAAGAAAAAACTCCCCCTTCCCCCACTTTCTCTGTGTTTCTGTGTGTGAAAGTGAAAGTGAAAGCCGACTGGAAGTCTTGAGTCGGGCTCTCTCTCTCTCTCATGCATTATAAGTCCATTATAGGTAAAGGAACTCTATACAACTCTCTCTCTTTCTCTCTAAGCCGTTGGTTTGGCTTGGTTTCGGACGTCCACGTGGGACTTTGGGGAAGTTGGTTTTCTCTTTTCTGTAGCTCTCACTCTATTGATTCTCACGCTCGACTGATTTTCCCTTTTCTTTCATTCCAATCCATTTCTGTCCTACAAACTGACTCAATCTTAGCTACCTCTCATGACATATGTCCCCCCCCCATAGTACACAGACCCCCATGTCTCTCTCTCTGTATCAAAAATACAATGACCATGTTTTATAAGAACTCAGCAGGACATAAAATGAGTCCATTGTAGCGAATTTCGTGCGTGTGAGTGAAACAGCTTCAAATCCCCCTCCCCCTTCTTGTACACTCTTGTGGGCTGTGTGAGAGGAAGGGGGGGGGGGCTGAGGTACTTGTCTTGTACTAACGACTATGACTACAATTAGTGTTTACTCATTCTCTCAAGGCACATGCCATTCTGACAATAAAAGGAAGAGTATAGTACACACAACTCATAAGAGAGTCCTGGGGGAAAGTAGAGCACCCTCCACTAAAACAATAACAACGTTCCCCGTCGTCACTCTGAAATACTAGAAATTGGGAAGAAAAAGCGTCAATAATTCTTCATGTATAAAATGTATGGTCCACTAGGTATGGGGAGGGAATGGGATATGCATGAGAATATTTGAAGAGACGGGGAAAGGGGTTACAAGTACCAATTGAATGGAGAGAGAGAGAGAGAGAGAGTGACATAATAGAATATGGGCATGAAATTTGAGGCGAGGATTCCCATTTTGTTCGAGTCTCAATTTTGGTAAGTTGCATTTTGTTGTAGTCTTAATGGACCCCACTTTCTCACTCATGTGTCACTTAGTATCCATCCATCCACATCCACCAAGGCAGGGACTGATGATGAGTAGATGAAAGTAGGTCTCGACTTTCGACATGACATGCTATGCCTCTGGTTGATCCAACCCGGGGATCAAATAATATTTTATTCACATCTTTTCCACACCTCCCATCAATCCCCCTCCCTTCCCCATTTCCCTCATATCTACTATTATTTTTCCTCATATTTCACCTCAAAAATAAATTCTACTTTCTCTTTCTTCTTCATTGACGAAGACAGGGGAAGAGCTCCATTGCATAACTAAGCCTCACATTTTCTCTGGCTCTGGCTCTGGCATCACATGATCTATCTGTAATTTGAGAGATGATTTTCCACCATTTCTTTTTTTCTTTCTCCATAGAGACTGGAGGGAAGAGAAAGTCTGAAAAATTGTTTCTTTGGTGAGTTGATAGGGAGAAGCGGGAAAAGTTTTTTTTGAATGGAGGCCATATAAAGTCACACCTGGTTTTCAAATGTCGCTTACAGGGCAACATTTGGTGTTGGTAGGGTAGGGAGAGAGAAGTTTAATTAATAATTAGTACATCTTGCACAATTTTCAAAGAGGAATAGTACAGCTGGTGCATGGTGATTACAATCCTCTCCATCCTCAAGGTTCTCTCTCTGTTACATACCTCCATAAAGTTTAGAGATGTACAGGGGAAATCTCCTCATCCTCATCATCGTCAGTTTCTCTTTTAATTTCCATCAAGATTTAATTTGGCCAACTATCCCCCCTCTCTCTCTCTCTCTTTGAATGGCTTCTGAAGGCAGGCTGAGACTTTGTTCTGTATCTGAGGAGTGAATAAAGCTTCAGAATATGGGGAAAGATAAATGTCTCGTTTTCCTATAATTATGTTTACACGTCCAGACATGTCCTTAATTATGACTTCCTCTCTCTCATCAGTTTAGTTGGGGAAAAGGGGAAAGTCGTAAGCGTAAATTTGGGTTTCTTCCCTTTTGTCTTTTCCACTCTATGCAAGTTTGAATCTTGATACAATTTCTATACACAAGAGAGAGAGAAAGGAGAGACAGTATTTTCTTGTAGAAAAACAAATCTCCCTCCTCGTACAACCAACACACGCTCCACTCGTATCAATTCCTTTCTCCTGACTCTGAAGTATAAAATTGGAAATTGGCTTTCTCCCTTTCAAATTCCTTTAGTGTACAACTTACAAGCATCTCTTAATTTTGGTTTGTAAAGACACGGGGCTAATAATCAAGTCAAAAATTAGAGGAGCCATTTATTTCAATGGAAATTCTTTTAGAGAGAAAGAGAAAGAGAGAGAATTAAATTCAATTGTAAATTACATGACCCATGTAAATCTTTCTCTGTCTGTACTTTACAGAATTTAATTAACAATTAAATATGGGGATTTTCTTGTGTACATGCTTGGAAATAAAATATTCAATTTAATGGCAATTAAAATAAAGTTACAATTTACAGGATTCATTAAAAACAAGTTTTGGGACTCCAAACTATTTTTAAGATGTTCATCTTTGAGGGGGGGTGATGAGGGGCAGAGTTTAAAAGTTGGAATGACTTGACATCATTTAGTAAATCTCTCTCTTTTTTTACAATGGAATTAAAATGAGGTAATAAAAGTTAAAGGGAAAGTGAGAGTTAAAATTCATCGGTTTTTCCTTCCATTCCTACTCATTGGACATTTGAGTCGATTGCCAAAGTTAAATTAGTGGGATATCCGTTGACAGCTTTGAATGACTTGAGCCTAAAATAAAAGAACCAAGTTGTCACTTTGTCTCTCTCTTTCTCTCAGAGAAAGAAATTCGCTCTCGTTGCAAGTCTTGTACTTGAAAGCCTGAAAAAGGTTCTTTTTTTTCTACAACTTGATTTAACCAAGAAGGAACTCAAGGATCAAACTTAACTCACGTTTTTATATAAATGACTCCCCTCCATCCAATGTCGTCATCACTTGTTCCTTTGTAGTACAAAGGAACAAGTGGGCAAAAAAGAGAATTTTTGGGGGTCTTAAAGACATGGGAAATGAAAGGAATAAATTTTGGGCGGATATCAACTTTCCCAATTCCCTTCTCACTTGACTCACTCACCTTTCCCTTTGAAAGTACTTTCCCCACCTTTTCATCATTCCACTCCAGAGAGAGAGAGAGAGCGTTTCTTATTAGAGGGAAAGATGAAATGAATTTGATTGGGTTGAAATGAAAATAATTTTTTTTATTAATTAAAAAAATCAAAGAGATTTTTCAAATCATGTACAAAAACTCAATTTTATTTATTTCAATAAAATGAACAACTCAATGATGACTCCTATGGAAAAAAAAATATTTGACCCCAATTCACATGTCAAAGCTCAAGGAGGTACTAGAGAGAAAGATGGGTGAGAGAGTAGAATTTAATGATGAAATTAATTAAAGAATTAAATTGTGTTGGTGAAAATCCACTTTCGTTTAGAGTACAACAAATAATGGACTCTTACTTCCATGCTCTTAATGTGGTGTGGGTAGTCCTATGAATTAATTATGGAATTTCTCCCTGTAGGAAAATGAACCTTTGTCTGGAAATCCAGGTGGGGAGGGAACACATATTTCATGTTAAATGCCCCCCCCCCTTTTTTGGTGTAATTAAAAGTCGAAACCCACCCCCACACACACCTCAAACCACATCATCTCTTTGAAAATCTTGGAGAGAGACACAATCTCCATCATTCTGAGAACATTTCTCCACTCAAAATAGACTTTCTCATTTCTCTACTTTCACACATGCTCTCATGCTAATGTCAAGGGAGAAAGTGAACATTTATCCTTTTTTTTATATGTCAAAATGTCTTCGTATGTATGTACACATGATTAGCTATTTTGGAATGATTCTAACGTCCTTCAGTGGCTCAGACTTAATGGCTCACTCTAATCAGCTCATTACTCTCCCTATAAAGAGAGAGCCAGAACCAGTCTTGGTCCTCCTTTTCTTCATGACTGTCACGCAATGAGTCTACACAAATAATTACCCATGGAATTCTTCCTTGTCGACGTTTTGAACAACTTTCTCTCTCCTTTTTGCGGGAGAGAAAACAAATTTATCAAACGGTTTAAATTCAATGTCAAACATTTTTATGGAGGAGGACCATTATAACTATTTAGAGCCTCCTTTTCACTTTCTCCTTTCTTTTTTTCTCTTTGTATGCTTTCTCTGTCCATACATTTTATGATGGACTGTACAATTTGAGAGATTGAAAAGTTATTTTTCAAACAGACAAAAAAAATTGTTAACTTATTATTAAAGTTGAGGATTCAAAAGATGAATTGTGGTCCAAAAAAAGAAAATTCCCTCCCACCTCCAGAGAGAGAGAAAGAGAAAAGAAGAATGGCGTTTCATTTTATTTTCACTGCAACTGGCATTGACGAGTATTTTCTTGCCTTTTTTTCTTTCTCCAATCGACTTTCTCTTACATTCTCTCCTTCCAACATAACTTTTTTTTTCTCTTTTTTTTCTTGTTAGAACCACTGTGTAGTAGCCATTCTGTCTTCTTTTTTTTCTCCTCGCTTCCTGTCTTCTTTTTTTTGAGGAAAGAGATAAGCTAAAAGGGTATGAGGTTAGAAGACAAAAAAAAAGTGGAGAGGGTAGTGGGGAGCTCCTCGTGGGTTTCCTGTAGCCAACGTCTCTTGGAGCGTAGGAACGGAGGCTGAGGGCAGTTGTCAGAAGATGGAATTTTTTTTGGGGTATGAAATTGCATGTTAACATATGGACCCAGTTTTTTAACTGGTTAATGGTGAGAAGACGAAGGGAAATGTTATTTATATACAAAACTCTTTTTATGAGTCTTGCACTTCTTTACTAGATACAAACCATTCCCATTAATGTGTGTGAGCCTCCTCCCATGATTCATGATCCTTTCCCCCTTTGCTTTCTCCACTTGCTTTCTCCCATTCCACACGAGGCCGAGCTGTTGAAAAAACGATTCCCAAAACTCCAATTTCTCACTTTTCTCTCCTCCTCCGCCTCAAAATTTAGACAGGCTGACTAGACTAAAGGACCGTTTTAAGGGGCCAATGATTTTTAGTGCAGTTTTTTTTGTGTTGACTGTAAAATATGCGTGGTTATTTATTTTTAATTAGTTGGATAGAAAACATTTTAATTATAGAATTCTGGGTAAAATTGTCTCTCTCCCTCTCATGTTTTTTTTAAATGGAGCCAAAAATATGTGACTTGTCTTGAGAAGAAGATTAAATTTTGGGATTTTATTTATGACTTTCTCAAAATATTTCCCTTTCTCTTTTTTTGTGTCATTGAAAATGTGTTTGGATTTTGGAAGAAAGTGACTAAAAAATGTTTGTTTTTTTTGTGAATGTTGCAGGTACAACGAAGCAGCGTGGGTCTCGGAGCGTTTGTCGAATATCGGAATTCAGTTGTAGTCGTGGGAAATGTGTTTCAAGCGATAAATTTTGTAATGGTGTTGTCGATTGTCCTGACTCGTCAGACGAGCCTGAGAACTGCACGCGTGAGTCCCTTACTTTTACTCAATCTCTTTTCTCTTTCACTTTCTTTTTTTGACTTTTCTACAAAAAAAACCATTTATTTTCACTAAAAGATTATTCCATGTAAATTATTACATTGTACAAAAAAAAGAAATTATTGAAATTTATTGTACATTAGGAGACACTTTGACAACTGACATTTTCTAAAAGTAGAAAATGTAAGACACTAAAAAAGATTGTCACATTTCCTAGAAAAAAAGAAGAAAAAAAGCATTTTGGATATTCTCCAATTTATCCCACATTTAATTGCCATCAAAAATTGTCCTAAAAATTTTTCTGTCCTTGAGAAAGAAAGTGTTAGAAAGACTTTCTCTCTTTTCTCTTTGGGTTGCTTACAGAGCAGATGCTTATTCTGTTTCCTGACTAATCTTTTTTTTCCCTCATTTACATGGAAAATTCCCCTTCATTTTTCATACTCAATGAGGGGAAAAGCGGGAGAGGGGAGCAGGTTTTTTTTTGATGGCTCAATATGTAAAAGAAACCATGGAGAGTCTGGTGACTGTCTTTTTTCTCTGGCTTGTGTGCTGCAGTCAAAAAAAAGAGAGGGATAGAGGCGTAGGATCGATGTAGTACAAGTCTAAGAGAATCCGGGGAGCAAAGCCCCATGGAACTTTTTTTCCTGGTCTCGACGGCCTTGAAGAGATTTTCGCAAGAAATAAGGAGAGATTTTGCAGATATTTTTTGGCCAGGGAGAAATATAAATTGAGCAAGGGACGACCTACATGCCCAAAACTATAACTTATTCCCTCATTACTTGTCCCCTTGTCCTCCATTCTATTTAATCATTTTACACAACTGTACATTCCCCCTCATTTGTTATCCAACAAATTTAGCTCACACAAAAAAATAACCCCATTTTTATAATAACACAACATTGGAAAATTATTTATTGGTTTTTTATTCTAATTCTTCTCATTCCAGTCTTGTTTTTTTTTGTTGATGCCAAAAAAAAAGAATGGCATTTTTGAATTGGAAGAAATCAAGTAGAATGTTGGGAGACCACAAAAAGGATGTGGAGGGGAGTGTTGTTGGATTGTAGTGAGAGGCATAAAAAAGTTGATGAGGGTTGATGATAAGGAGTGTTCAGATGGAATGAAGATGGGAGATGGAGAAGATGAGAATGGATATAAAGGACGTGTAAGGAAGAGTCATGGAGGAGAGAAGGAAATTGAGCGAAAGAAATGGTTCTTTTTTGCCCAATTCAATCCCCAGTAAAAGGTCTCATTCCATGTCCCCATAGTCCATGTCATTCTCTCTAATATTCCACACCAAAAAAAAGTTTTTGGGCTGTGGATGGTATAACATGGGCACTAATAATACAGAACATTTTATAAAATTCCTGCTTTCTCTACAGTCAAACATTATGAACACATTGCATGTCTTGTGTACAAGACCCACAAATTGTGATTTCTTTGTGGCCACGTCCACAATGTGTAATTGTCCACTATATTACATTACTACAACCCTATACACCAATTATTCTCTCTCTCTCCGCCATTTTATTCTGGCCCCTATAAAATTCAATCCCCCCTCTCCCTCCCTTGCTCTTTGTCCTTGTACAGTCCACATGATTTGATAATATTTTTTTTTTTTTTTGGTAAATCCCGACAAAGAAACAGGGAGGACAAAAATTGGGTAATGTTGAATGAACAATTGAGCCGCAATTTGAATTCAGTGTGGTGGGGGGGGATTGAAGGGTCGCGGGGAAGGGAGAAAGGAAATAAAGAAAATGGAGGAATTTGAAAAGGTTGTTCAAGAATTTGTGTTGTTGTTCACATATTTAGCTTCCACTTGGCTTGCTTCCCATGTCGAGAAGAAAATGTCGATTCCAATTCCGTGCATTTCTATCGTTTGGGAGTTTTGTAAGGAAACAAGTGTAGCGGACATTATAATGATGCTCCATGGAATATGCTCACAACAGTCCCGTCCGGTTGTTTTGTCAATTTGTTCTTGACAATGTCCACCTCCATTTTTATTGACATTCCCCACAAACCCCATCGCCCCCTCCTTCTTTCTCTTTTCTCCAGAGAGAAAGTTGAGAATTCTAGGCATGAAGTTGAGTGGATTAAATGATAGGGAAAATGAAAAAAAAGGAAGATTTGCTCATAAAAATGCAAAGCTATGTTCACAAAGGTAGAGAGAGAGTACATTATGGTGTATAACAAGTCATGAATTTTAATTAAACTTTTATTCTTATAGATTTCTTTAAAACCACCATCTTCTTTATTATAGACAATATAATAAACTCTGTAGTCACGGAGAGAGAGAGAGAGAGGAAAAAAGTGGCTAAATTTTACAGTTAGTTTAACTTGAATTTCTTTGTACTTTGGAGGTGGGCGGGAGTTGGAAAAATATAAAAATATTTTTAGATATGAGACAAAGGGAGGGGGAATCCGTAGGGAAGTTAAATTGAGATTTATTGTAACAGCACATGTCACTTTCAATTTCAATGTCAATTCAAGAGGAGTCTCGACTATGATTAATTACTGTTTTTTTTACTAGAGAGAGAGAGCTGAGAAATCTGGGGAGACTTGGGGAAGGGGGAGG
>JAQIVZ010001559.1:0-30823 GCA_034700945.1 Arrhopalites spinosus
TTACATACATGTACATATGGTGGTTGAGGTAAAGCAAGTATATCCACGATCGAAATCTTATCGTGGTTATATTTTGATGGTATCATACAAATTCATGAGTTGTAGTCCCCACTGGTTGTTGTCAAAGAATTGCATGTAGAAGGGTTTTCTCCAGTGTGACTCCACACAGGGAATTTTTTAAGTAACCTTAAAAGGGTGCCACAAGCTCAAAAAAGGGCACATGTTCGACAAAAATTGCATTTTTTTGAAGAAAAGGCAATTTTTTCAAAAAGGGAACATTTTGCTCAAAAAAATTCTAATTTTGACAAAAAAAATGAACAAAAAAGGTTTTTCCAAAATAATTAAAGGGCAATAACTAGGTGCCTTTTTTGGGCAAAGTGCCGGTCAGAAGGACAGCGTGCCAGTCGTGGCACCTAGTTAACATGTTAAAAAATCCCCTGACTCCACAGGTGCTCTACATGAAGGTTTCTAGAGACACATGAAGTTTTTTCATGTGTGTGTTACCCCATGTGAAACTAAAAATATTTATTTTTACAGGTGTCTTTGTTTCGGACTGAGGCTGACCACGACAATCATGTGGATGTTTTGTCAAAAGGAACTTTGGACAGCACCAAAAAGGTCGTAATTGAAATTTATGATGAGGGGGTACAAAAACCAAAGGCTATCCTTACCGCCTTGAGAAGACAAGGAGTAGAGCAGCCACAACGAGGCCAACTGGTAAACTTTCTTGCGTCATATCGGAAACTAAAATATAGCCCAACCACAATCAGCGTTGGGGATTTGCTCACCTTTTGTAACTCCCGAAAAGAGATTCCTATTGAAATGGGCAAGCCTTTCATTGTGGCGTGCCATCTAGCGGCCGACTTTGAGGACGAAGAACCAGACCTGAAAATATTCTTCACGACTACGCGGCTACTTGATCTTGCGAGAAATTCTACCAACATTCATTGCGATGCTAATTACAAATTAATATGGCAAGGGTATCCGGTGTTCGTAATTGGGACAACTGACCTTAATTGAGCTTTTCATCCTTTCGGTTTGGCTCTCTGCTGTGGTAAAAATAATTTCATTTTAAAAACTTGTTCATATTTTGTTTGAGTTGTATTACATTTTTGGTATTTTATTATTATTAAATGCAGGAGAAACAACCGCGGATTTTGAATTCATATTGAAATCAGTTAAAGATGGGGTGAAAAAAGTTTGTGGCTACAACTACCAGTCAACAATTTTAGTAGCCGATGCCTCCGATGCTATCACAAACGGATTTTTGAGGGTGTTTGGCTCTAACTTTACAAGAGTCATGTGCTGGTTCCACGTGAAGAAAAATGTCAAGTCTAAGCTTAGTGACATCGAGAAGGAAAGGCAAGTGTCTTTGTACAGTGACATTAAGCAGTTACAATTGTGTCAATCAGACCAAGAGTTTGACCGCGCGTCATTATTGTTTCTTCAAAAATGGACGCTAGATTCTCAAGACAAAGTGTCAGATTTTCTTGGATACTTTGAGGCAAAGTGGCTGGTAAAACATCGATTCTGGTACGAGGGGGCATCACCAGCTCCAAGTACAAACAACTCAGTGGAAGGGACTAATGCTGTAATTAAACGAGAGTATACTTTTCGCGAGCGTCTGCCAGTCCAAGAATTTTTAATGATGTTGGAAGAGCGTCTGCTTCCCGATTGGTCAAGATCAAGAGATCCTTCCCAGCCAAACTCAAAACCCTATGCGTCAACCATCTCTAGAAGTTTGGAAGTATGGACAAAGGCTTTTCAATGGACATCATCACGTCCAACATTGCTGTCCGAGAGAAATCCAGATGGAGCCACTCTTTATTACGTGGCGTCGAGTAGCAACTTGGCGAAAAATGGTCCAGTTACTGAAAATACAATTGACCAGTATAAAAGTACCCTGAATTCTTGGACATTCTTTGACGAGTTAAAGTTACAACGAATGTCAACATGGGTCATGACCTTAGTGAATCAACAATGGGAAGGTTGCATTTGTAATTGCCCAGTGTTTTTAAAGGAGCTCCAATGCAAGCATAATTTAGGTTTGGTCATTCGCCTTCGTTTGACAAAAGCCCCGCCAGAGGCATGCACTGTTCCCTGTGGAGAAAAGCGAAAAAAGGTCGCCCATCAAAGTCCAAAGCCGCTTTAGTTCGACAAGGTCATCCTTAAATTTGCAGAAATTTGTCAGCCATTGTTTTTTATAAAAAAGACTTAAGTCAGCTTGACTTTATGAGTCATTATAATATGTACAAGTTATTTTTACTGTACCCAATATCAAAGTATTTTGTTAAGATTGATTGTTTTAATTTGACAAGATTGCACTCCAAAACTTGGAATTTTAATATGAATATTGTCTTGATGACAATAAAACGCTTTCGTCGATTGTTTTAGTCTTTATGAAAGTAGATAATTTTTAATAAAGTATTTATCCAAGTCACTTACATTGAAATTTATTCTTAATTTTATTTCGTAGCTCAAGGAATCACAAATAACCCAATTAATTAATTAGATACTAAAATGTTCATTTAGGTGCTGGATAATCCGTTTTGGTGCTGGACAATCGATTTTGGTGCTGGATATTCATTTTGGTGCTGGATAATCCATTTTGAGGTCAGACTAATTATTTTGGTGCCTGACCATTTATTTTTAGGTCTCAAAAATATATTCTCGAAAAGAATTATACACCCAGCGCCACTCCACCTATTGAACAAGTAGGTAGTCGATTTATCTCTGGACCAGTTTTCATTTGAAAAGAGTGACAAAAAACTGACAAAAATAAATTGCGAGGCAAGTGTGCCATGTTTTAGATTAAATAATTTAATTACGCTTAATTTAATGAACCAAAATTTTCTAAAGTTGGTGTACATGTCAGTTTTTAGTTGCTTTAAATGTTACCAAAGTTTAAAACTTCCATTTTTTGTACAAACCAAGTTAGGACTAGTTAAAGTTAGAACTCTGTAAAAACATGACACACTTGCCTCCTCTCTTGGGGTCTTTGAAAGTCTTTGTAAATATTTGTTGTGTGGGACAATGGCCAAATCAACGAGAAAAAAAATAATTGGATAAAATTTATTTTAATAAAAAGCAACTTGGCAAACCATTACTGTAATGAATTTGTACGTAAGCCATTTTATTTTTTTTTATTAAATTGAGTGTACACTGTACACTCATGTTAAATTGGAAAAATTGCGTCAAATTAATTTTATCACATAAATTTTTGTCAATATTTTTATTTTTTTGACTTCAAATTAGACCCTACTCTAAGTAAATTCTTTGTATTTATTAGTCTAGCTAGAAATGTAAAGTTCACAAATGGGTAAATAATCGCCCTAAAAATAAAAATAAATAAAATATTATCCTGAACATCATATTATTTGTGAACTATAGCTAGAAATGGCCACTCACACAAACTTGATAGTTATTTTAATAATATTTTTAAAATTTAAAATTATAAATATTAATGCCAATTTAAATCATCTCAATAAAACCCTCATCTCGACCTTCCACCCTTGGCCTCACTTGGACTTGGTTACTCGTGAACCTGAGTCACGTGACTTTAAGGGCCGTACTTTGACACTGATTGCTCAAGTAAATAAAAGATATTGACGGGACTGTAATTAAAATTTGATTTAATTATTAAATTAAATTTGTAATTTACTAATCTATTTGTCAATAGCAAGATGAGGCGTTTGTAAATTCATTAGAAGTCATAGTGGAGAATGGCGGGACAGTTAAACTGAAAAATAGTGGCTCTAATTTTCATGTTCTTGTTGACCTTCAATTTATGTTCAATTTTACGTAATACAAATTTTACAAAAATTTTTGTTCATTAATGAAAAAAAATATTATTTTAAAAATTCTATTTTTTTGTAGTTACAAAATAATTGCCGGGACGGGCTGGACAGAACGCGATTGTCTAGTAAATTCCTCTGACCCATGTGACCTCCAAAAATTGAGTGGGATGGGTGAACAATTATTAAACAAAGAAGGAGATATGATAATTTCCTCTCATTCAATGTACGATTACAGAGCTCAACTTCTCCACTTTCTTCCAGCTCTCTATTTTACAGAGTAGAACAAAAAATATTGTAAAACATATTTAAATTTAAATTAATTTATAATTAAACTTCTAGAGGAATAATTTATTACCAGCAACCATCCCTGGCCAAAGCCCGTAACATTTTTTCTATGCCCTTCACTCCCACCACATGGCTCTCTTTTGGGTTCCTTTGGTTTGGAATTTTAAGTCTTAAAATGTTGTCCAGTTTTCTCCTAAATAATAATTCAAAAAATTTTAATTGTCACTCCAATTTGTCCTACCACTTCATGTGGCTCACCAGTTTAATTTCTTTACAAGGTTTAAAATTTAAAATTTAATTATTTATTTACAAAATAATCCACAATTAAAATTCTCAGGCTGGTCCGGAGAACCAAATCATCGATCTCTGACCCGTGGTCTCCTCCTCGTCATTGGAATGTTGACAAGTTGGTTAATGTACAGTTTCTACACGGCGGCGTTCTTGGCAGCCATGTCTGGTTCTAATATTTACATCCGGAAGTACAATGACTTCAAAACGTACAACTACCAAATTTTTTATCGACCTGCCTCCAACTATTATGCCCTCGATTTTATTAAGGTCAACCTATTATAATATATAATACCATTTAAAAAAATAAAAACTAAATATAATTAAATTCAACAGAATTTTGACTCACCGGAAGGTCAACAAGTCGAAAAGAATTCTCAACACATGTACAAAAGTAGAATTGATGCCCGGGACAAATTACTCAAGACCGGGTCAAATTTTGCCTATATAACGAGTAAATACAATTTCAAATATGAGCCAAAATAAATTAACCAGTTATAATGTTTGCTCTCTTTTGTAAAAATCAAGGTTCGGATGGTTTCATCTCTGTAGCGTTGGATGGAAATGTTCATGAGGCAGAATTATGTAAATTAAACATAATGAAACATGACTCTCCTACTCGAATCCTGGATGCCATGGTCATCCGACAAAATTCACCGCTTCGAGAAACTTTTACCTTTGGGTTTGATCCATTATAATTAAATTAAATTGTTGTTTAAATATTTTAAATTAAATTCTCTTTTAATGTAGGACAGTCAAGCTAATTGAAAGAGGATTAAATAAACGATACTGGAATGAGTACAACTACCACACGACTCTTCGTTGTATGCAAATAGATGATGAGTTGAATGTCTACAGAAAAGAGTTTAATTTATTGGATTGTTCCCTTCCTTTTGCTCTCCTCCTGGGGGCCTTCATTACCAGTTTTTGTTGTCTTCTAATTGAAAATTTACAAATTAAAAATCATTTTAATTCCCTGGCAGACTCATGACCCTCCTCCCTGCAGAATCTAATCAAACTAAAATAATTGATGTATGAGTACCATTAAAATTTTGATTTAATTTAAATTAAAATGATTGCCAATTTTTATTAAAGTTTATATTCAATATAATTTAAAATTTTCATCATTGTTGGAGAAAATCCGTTTAGAAAAGTCAAAAGTTTAGGTGGGTTTTGGGGCCTTGCACATGATGATCCTGGAGTGTACAGGGGCGTCAGCGGGGGCGTCAGCCGGGGTCTCGTCGTCGGAAAGGTCACTTCTGGGTCTGGTGGGATCAACTTTGGTGCAACAGCTAGTTCCCATTCGACTGGGATCAGTAGTGATGTCACACTGGTCAGTGCCACAACACTTGGAATCCGGATCACAGGACACCCCATTGCCAATACAAGCCGCCGTATCGTCCTAATTATTAATTAATGACTATTTAATTTAATTTTTTTTAATTATTTAAAATTTAATACCCCATCCTCCTCTGCCGTGGACATTCCAATTGTCAAGACGAGAACAAGAAGGAGAGCACGTGTTCCTTGCATGATGAGAGCTAGTTTGGATGTGAAATCTGAAATCTTAATTACAATTAAATTTTTTATTTTATCAAGTCAATTATAATAAATTATTATTTTGAGAAAGTAAACTTAATTTGGTACCTTATAGTATTTTAGTATAACTAAAAATTATTTGTTTTTATTGGGCTCACAGAGGACAAGAAAAAAAACGGAGTTGATGAGGATTGAAGAATGGAGATTTGACTAATTAAAATTTTATTTTAATTTAAATGACCTACTTTAAATTTAATTTTTCTCCTTTCTGCTCTCTCATTTCCGTTCTAGTTTCTCTCTCTCTCTCTCTAGTTATTATTATGCAAACAAATTATTTGGCACAATAAAATTATAGTTGAGGAATTGGAAACGTTGCAAAACATCGAGAAAAGGAACAAGTCAACAAAATTGATGTGGGGTGCACAAAAATGATGAGTTTAGAGAAGAGGCGGGTAAAAACCGACCAAAAGAGTTTTCGAGTGTAGCGAGATAATGAGAGTGTCTACATGAACAATAAAAGTCATTTTTTCATCTCCAGGAATTTCTCTTCACCTTGAATTGCATTATATTAACAGTTTTAATTACAATAAATATTGAAAACTGATACTTATGTCAGGCCTATGTCAGGTAAAAACCAACGATATGTACGTATTTCCATGTGTTTATAATCTTGAAAGGCTTTCATTTATTTTCCACCGGATGGTTCCGCCTGACTTTTCTCATGATAAAAAGTGGTTGGTTTTTACCCGACGTATAAAATGTAACGACAACTAGAATAAATTAGTTAGCTGTAATAAAAAGTCGTCATTATTCAGCATAATCATGATTCTACTAGACAAAGAAGTCCGTGGGCTAATTTTTGATAGGCGAATGACAACTTCATTTCCCCAAGAAGAAGCAATAAATAAACTTTTCCCGTATGGGAAAAGTTTATTTTCTTATTGACCTACGTAGGTCAAAAGGATGAATTTGACTAGATTTCAAGCCAAAAATGTTATCTTTTTTAACATTAATTTTAAACAGACTTTGGAATTGTAAAATTACTCCCAGTTGGTAAAACTTGAGTCGGAATACGTCGGCATTTATTGTGGGTTTCAAGTTTGTACAATTATCCCTGACATAAAAAGTTATTACGGATTTAATGACTGGTTGGATTTTACCCGCTTCTCCCTATTAAAATTAACTTTTTCAAATAATTAAGTAGAGAAGAGGCGGGTAAAAATGTCCAGTTGGGATTGGGAGATAAAAATATTCTCCGAAAGACCCCAATTTCCCCTCACTATGCATATCTCACAAAAGTTACAACTTCAACTCATTAATTGTAATTAAATTCTAAAAATGGGAACATTATTGGCCTATGTTGGGTAAAAGTAACCATATGTACATGCCATGTATTTACGTCGACAAAAGGTTTCGATTACTTCCGCAAGAGAGGTCGTCGTTGGACTGTTCCTTGTGAAAGGCCTGGATATTTTTACTCGACAAAAGTGGTTATTTTTACCCGAGATAGGACAATAACGAACACTCGCAAAAAATGATTAAATTTAATTTAAAATCCTATCCAATTGAATAATTTTTTTAAGGTTAGATAATATTTTACAACGAGTGATCTGCCGAGGTACTGAGCGAAGTTACTTCGGTAAAAAATACTGACCTCTCTTAAAAATAAATTTAATAGACATCCGCGCCACTTTACACAAACCCTGGAAAAAATCCACTCTAGCCACCTTGGATAAAACCCACCCTGGACAAAATCCACTCTGACCACCCTAATATTTCAGCAACTCAATGGTTACCTTCCTCTGGAAATCATGCTCTCCACTAAAAATCAGACCTCAAATGTACCACCAAAAAACTTATAGGGGAGAGGCGGCTAAAAATTCACCAGGGCTAAAAATGACCCACTTTTGTAAAATTAATAATGGCCCACTTGAACATTGCATCTTGGTGTTGGGGGTCTAAAATAAAAGAGAGATAGTTCATGCTCATAATTTTTCACATTTCAGGCACCAGAGATTTTATTTTTTATCAAATTTATCATATTATTTTTTATCACGCACTTAAAACTGGCCGCATTTGTCAATCCTGTACTGGGATGCTATTCTGCGTTATGGTTTGTATGTCAAAGAAATAATGAGGTCAATTCCGATGGCCGGGATTCGGGTGGGGAATTTTAATTTTATGGCGAGGACGTCTACGTTAATTTTTATTCATTTTTGTGCTCATCAAGTTGTCGCCATTCTTCTCATGTTACGTGGAAAATAAGAAAAGCTCTCAGCTCTCACAAGAATAATATATTATGCGCACATGCACCTCATTAGAGTTTGTCAGCATTGAAAATATAATTTTTAAAAAAATTAAAATTTTTGGGCCACATGTCTTGCCTCTGGCCTACTCTCCCTAGTCATGATAAATTGAATGTAAAACTGGCAGAATTTATCAATCCTGGACTGTCGTTCTTGCCATTGCCGCATTACTTGTGTCAACAAATGAACATTGAGCAAAAGAAAGGGGGGAGGGGTCTAAAAACATAATTAATTGTCATTTCACATTGGAAAGTTTTTTTACTTATTTTTTAAAGTCTTTGTCGCCTCTTTAGTCACAGTTAATGGCAATATTTTAGCATACAAATTACTCCTCCATTTTGTCCTTGAAATTAACTCACCTGACTCATCTCAACTCTCCCTCACTCTCTTTATATGACGTTAGAAATAGAGAAACTGAACCCAATGATTTTTTTAACATATTTAATTTCTATTGTACCAATTAAATTACAAGCTTTGTAGTCTCCACGGTTAAGCGTACACTTTTTATTTTCAATTGTAGACAAGACACAGAAGAATTTATTGAAATGACCGCCATCAATAATTCCTCCCCTTTGAGGTGGCGACATTGGCTGAGAATATTTTTATTGGTTGACGTCATTCTCTTTCTTTTGTGGGCTCCACCAATCACAATCCATCACGTTGACGGTAATTTTCATGAGAGATCCTCAACCTTTTTTAATTGGGTCAAAAAGTCAGTTTTCATTTCAAGACATGGGCCCATTTACAATTAAAATTTAAATATTAGGATTTTGAAGGGAATTTTCTAAATTTTGAATTTATCATTCCAGCTTGCCTCCCAACAACTCAAGGAAGACGCAAGTCGTGTAATACACGGCCATATTGTGAATCCATCTACAAATTCCGTCAACAAAATCAACAACAGCAACAATTCCAATTAAAACGGAGTGACTCTAAATTCAATCCAGACCCCTGGTGGTTTCTTGGCTAAATTATTTTTACCTATGTTTATTCTTAATTGTGTCTTCCTCATCTAATTTAAATCTTTTTCTTTAATGTTTAATCAAGAATTTATCAAAATTTTGAAATAAAATATAAAGGTCATTTATGGAAATCAAGCACATTAGAATCATTTTAAATTGGACCATTCCCTCAAAACAAAATCAGCGCCCTTCTCTCCAATCAACATGGCGGGTAAGTTTGTATTTGTGGTGACCACCAATGGTTGAATCGAATTGTCAATCACCCTCAGGCCCATTGTGCCCACGACCCTACAATTTTAATTATAATTAAATTGTGCCCAATATTCAAAAAAGCCGCCATTTAACCAATGTGTTGAAATACCTCAAATGGGAGTCGACTACTGAATTTTTGTCCTCAGCGCCACTCCCCATTGTAGCCGTAGACGTGAAATGCCTAAAAAAAAGTGCATTTCAAAATGAATTCACTGGCCGCCAAAAATATTGAAAATTTGAAAAAACCTGACCACATGGTTTGTGTCCATTGTTTAAGATAACACGTCCAATATTGGTCATTGTCCTTATGAGAATTGCCAAATTGTTCGCAACCGGGGAATAGGGCCGGCGTTAATTTGGCCTCAATTTTTTTCATTGTCTCTGTCTCTAGCGCCACCTTTAACGCAAACTTGATCCCTATTAAAGTGATTAAATTAAACAAAAAATGAATCCAATTAATTTTAATTGTATTTAAACCTTGGAGCATGGTGTCAACATCCTGAGGATGACTCAAATAATTGGGATCGATGGCAAGTCCCTCTGACGGATCCCTACTCTTCAGGGTCACTTGCCCTTTTGTTTGGGGTAGGCCCAGACACAACACCAAGTAAAATGTATCTTGACCCATGACAGGCGCCAAATATTTTTCGAGGAGGCCATCCTTAAAATGGAAAACGTTTTTATATATTTCCGGCGTTTCTGGGACGGTGGGACCACTGACTAATGTGAAGTACATATCCGGCCATTTTTTGGAAGCATGGGTACTTGCTATTAAGGCACCACCGCCTTTGTAGTCTCCGTTGGCGGCAAATGGGCCTATAATCACATGATCAATTTATTGGTGTCTTGCAAGCAATTTGCCTATTGCGTACCTGTCCTTTTTGTAAAATATTCGTGTAAAGTTTCTTCTGTCATGTCAAATACAAGGCCAGGGTCAGTCGTCTTGTTTTTGTTGTACGTGAAGGGACCCACAAACGTGATCACGTGATCCTTTTGTTAAATAACGAGATTAATTTAGTTTAATATCTATTTTTCTGATTATTTTTTAACTAATTTAAATTGGTATGTATTTAATTTGACATAATTTTAATTCTTTGTTTAAAATTATTTACCTGTAAATTCTGCCCAACAGGTAAATCAACTTTAAGTGGAATTTTCATATCTTGTAAATGCGCCTTTGGCCCAATCCCCGACAACATGAGCAACTGACTAGAGCCAAGAGTCCCCGCGCTCAACATAATTTCTTTTGTGGCTCTCGCGTACTTTTGAATTTTTTCGCCATTTTCTTTTCTTGTTTCATAATGAACTCCAATAGCCCGATATTTAGCGTCCAGTTCAATCTATGCAAAAAAAGCTTGTAAAATTACAGGCAATTATTTTCCTCACGTTTTGTACCATTTACTTTGGTGGCGGTGGAGTAAAGGCGGATGACAAGATTCGGTTTTTTGGAAACGGGAAAAAGGTACCCTCTCTCCGGTCCGGATCGGGTACCTTCCTTCATATTGACGGTGTAGGGGAAGAAACCTAAATTATTTACCAATAAAAAATTTTCGAGGCCACTAGTCGAATCTGTTGTCGTCAGAACTAATCTGACGGCCTAGTCCCTGTACTATTGGTTGTGATTAATTAATTATATAGCTAATTAATTAATTGCAATTTACTTTCATCTTGATTCTCCCCGTTAGGATCTCTGTAGTCGTAACATAATTCCTTGCCAACTGCCTCCCATTCATCTTTCAAAGAAGAAAATGGCATCTTCTCCAAATGTATTGGGCCATCTTGTCCGTGGTGTTCTAATTTTAAATTCATAAATATTTAATTGTCAATTAATTCTAATTTTATTTTACCAGAAGGAAATTCGCCATTGTGAGTTTCCATTTTTTTGAAAAATGGTAAAAGATTTTCAAATTTCCACTCCTCATTTCCACACAATTTGGCCCAACGATCATAATCATTTGGGTTCCCGCGCATGGCGTACATCATATTCATATTTGATGACCCGCCTGATCCCCTACCACGTGTGAAGGCAACGGACTGCAATTTAATTGACAATTAACTTTAAAAACAATTTGAAGAAAATAGTATTTTACTTCATTTTGAAATGCTTGACATGCAATCTTCTGAGGAACGATGCGGTCACCCCAATCCATGGCAGGGTTGTTGAACATTAGAGCAGAAAGGGAGGGAATGCTTTGAAGGGGAAATGGATTCCCGCCATTTTCGAGGAGGAGCACCCTAAAATTTTGAGGGGCTTCTACAAGACGCCGCGCCACCACAGAACCGGCGGAGCCACTGCCAACTGCCAATTCAAATCAGGTTCAAATCACGTGACGTTGTTTAAAGGAAAAAAAACTAATCAATAATAAAATCAAATGGTGGGTCATCAGATTGGTCAGACAGGTGGGCATTGCGGAGGTCACCATGGTAGAATTCGGTGACTAAATCTTGCAAGCTGGACTCTCCGTAGAACCATCGAGTGAGGTAGCTCATGGATAAAGCCAAAGGTGTTGAATAAAAAAGATCCATTTTGGGGGGCTATAAAATTTTATTTAAATAAAAAATATTCAGCTTTATTTTTTTTTGATTTTTAAAAATTCAATATTGGACATGTCAACCAAATTATTTTTACAAATCGTCAATTTATTACAAAAAATGAAAGCAAACCAAAAATATTTTAATTTTTAAACAAAATCACAGTTTTTTTTTGCAAAACTAAAAAATTGTAAGGTAGACATTTGGTATAATATTTAGTGTACAAAAAAAACCTTTTTAGTTTTAATTTTAGAAATGATGAATTCATCTCCATCTTCGTTGTCACAAGACGATGAGGAGGTGTCTAAAATAATGACACTTTTAAAAATTATTTTCCAAAAATACAATCGGCTCAAAAAAATAAATTTCACCATCACAAACCCGAATTCCATCAATGGAATTAAACTCGCCATGAACGGAAAAGAGGAAAGTGAACATTCCCAAAATAATCACCAAAATGGTATAAGAATACATGACAATTTAATTTAATAATTAATTAAACTGCAGTAAAACTCAATTAAATGACAATTAAGCACACTCCTCTGTGAGCATTAAATTGTTCATTGAAATTGGCAATAAGGGCACAAACACACGCGCGTGAATAATTTTGGAGTTGTGCCTGTAGTTCTGTTTTCTGTCTAATGAAATAAATCAAGTGTTGTTCAGCGATGCAAATGTCAAATGGCTTTCAATTTGATTAATTTTGAAATAATAAAAGTTGATAAGAATTGTCACCTGACGAAATGTCTCCATATAAAATGATATCCCTTTTCCATTTATAACCCAGATGCTAAATGAGTAATTAAATCATGAGTCTTAAATCAAAGTCATGGATCAATTTAGAATACAAAAGATTTTCACTTGAATTTAATCCTGGGTTTGTTCCCATGGTTTCGTTCAAACCCGGGATAAAAACTAGTGAAAACAGAAAATATTTGGTCCGAATCCCGCTATTTTCGAGATCTTACGGTAGTGAAATTCCTTATCTTTTTTTAAAATCGTTCATTATTACTTTTAGTGACCCATTGAAATTTATGTATGACTGCTGTCTTAAAAGAGGACAGCTTCCCAAAACCTTTAACTCAACTGTGATAACTCCTCTTTATAAAGGAAAGAGCAGTCGCACAGACGCTTCTAACTATCGCCCGACTTCTATATTGCCCATTTTGAGTAAATTACTTGAAAAAGTAATTTATCATAAACTTTATTCTTTCGTTGAGCAAGAAGAATTGCTTGATCCTTGCCAACATGGGTTTAGGAAGAATCGTTCTTGTGCGAATGCCCTTTCCATTTTGACTGACGATCTTTGTCTTAGGTTAGATAAGCCACATATGAAGGCAGGTGTCGTCTTTGTTGATCTTAACAGGCTTTTGATTCGGTTCGTCCCCTTTAACTTTTGCAATCATTATTTCAAATAAACATTCCACCTGTTTTGATGCTATTTTTATGCATGTACTTTATCAACCGCACTTTTAAGATCAAAATTGACGACTTTATATCGCAGTTGTTTAAATTGTTGAGAGGCTGTCCTCAAGGTGGCAATCTTTTCCCAATCTTATTTTCTCTATATTACAATGGAGTAGGTATTTCACTACTCACTGCGTTTTATTTACCATTTGCTGACGACTTAACCTTTTATTTATTTAACACGGGCATTGACAAACTAGTAGCCGACCTTAGTATCGTTTTAGAAAGTTTGGACAACTGGTGCAATGACAAAGATCTTATAGTTAATTATGCTAAGACCGAGTATATGATTATTTCTAAAACGACAGTGGACAATGGACATTTAGATTTACTTTGTAATGGTCATAAAATTAGTCGAGTAGAGGTTTTCAAGTATTTAGGTGTACATTTTGATGAGACGATGTCATTTCAAAAGCACTTTAGTCATGTTTGTTCCAGAGTCTCTTCAGCAGTGGGTTGTCTCATGAACATGAAAAAATATCTTAATGTTCGCTGTTTCAAAACATTTGTAAATTCCTTTATGTTTTCTATTATTGACTATGCCTTGCCAATATGGGGTCATCAATGTGAAACTAATAGCAAGATTCTACAATCAAAAATTAACTAAATTTTAGGAGCTTATTTTCATCCTAATGTGTGTAACAGCTTTCAAAGATTTAACAAATAGCTTACAATTTCGACAATCGCCAATTGTCTCGACCATCAATTGATTATTTTGAATTGTACGAAAGGTGCAACTTGTTGAATATGGCAGATAGATTAAATTACTTCTATGGTCTCTTTGTATTTAAAACTGTTAGACTCAATCAAGTTCCTGGTATGGGTGATTGTTTCTCACATGGTCATTCAACTCGTACAAACAATTTCATTCTTCCAAAACACCGAACCTTATTTTTTGAGACATCAATTTTTTATCAGTCCGCAGTTTTGTGGAATTCTTCGAATGTGGAAGCACAAGATTCAAACATTTCCCTCCCTTTTTTGTACGTTTTTTAAACCAATGGCTTATGGATGAGTGAGTGAAGAGATTTCTGTCAGCAGTTTAAAAAAACCAAAGTATTATTTGTAAACATATTTGACACACTTGTAAAAAATATTAGTATAAGTTTAGTCTTAAGTGTTCATGTGGGAAGAACTATCTTGAATGTATAGAGATCTCATTGAGATCAGTCCCATTTTTAACACGTTAATAAAGTTTGATAATAATAATAATTTTCCATGAAATTCGTTTTACTAAACCTGGTGGATCCACGAACCATAAAAGTTGGTTCCCACTGTCGTGGGTCAAAGATTTTTTAGAAATGGGAATAACTCCCCCACAGGTTTAGAGAAAGACGATTTTTAAGTTTACTTGCCGTGAAACTAGCGGGGTGGGAGCAAATATTTTCTGTTTTGACTAGTTTTTATCCCAGGTTTGAACTAAACCATGGGAACAATGAAAATTCAGTCTTGGTGACCCTTAAAAGTCACCTCGATAATTTTTCACAAAAGAAAATTGATGTGTTCTTTTATTCCGGTCGAGCTTTGGCAGGTGACTTTTTTTTCGCCTTCTTAAGTGCTGGCCTTTTTGCAGGCGGCTTTCTATCAGGACCGCATCTTTTACTGTACTTGGTCGCAAGCTTTCCTTCCTTCAAATCTTTTTATATGAGAAATAACGCCTGGACGCCGGGCCGGAATAAAACAACACACCATAACCTGCAAAGCCAAAAGTCACATGATCTAATTTAGGCCCAATGAAAATTCATGTCCATCAAAATTAAATGAGATGAGATAAGGTGCAGTTTAATTAATTTAATCGCAAATTCTGACTCATAATAATTTTACACATCTCAAGTAGCACTTGAAAAAGTGCCCGTACAGTAAATGAATTAAATAATAATTATTTCCCACTGATTGAGTTTCAAGCTACAGCCATGATAATTAACTAACGTCATTAAATTAGCTTTTAATTTGTATTTTACTTAAGTTACTAATGATGATACTCAAAACATGAGAAGGTAACTGACAGTATTGGTGATGAATGAATTTGGCCCTATTTTTACAATAATTTAATCATTTGTCAAATACAATAGAAAGACATTTGAGAAGAGAAGCATTTAATTACAAAATAATATTGAATTAAATTACAATAAATTAATTAATAGAAGATTTTTTAATGGTCTTCAATCAAAGCAGGAGGGAAGTAGTACGAGATGGCTTCACATTTGTAAAATAATTCATGCGCACAAATTCCCCATTAAATTCGACTCCCAAAAAGATACGTACAATGGGCCAGTCGGGGAAAATGGATGGCAATATTGGGAAAGGATCGGGGATGATGGGAGTTGAGATACTGTAGCTATACGACAATTTCCCAATCGACACTATCACCCACCAATTATGGGCCGATCGTCGGCCAAAGAAGATTTCCCGATGTAATCCTCTAAGGTTTCTCAGCATAGAGAAGTCATTGTGTAGGCAAAATTCCTTAAGGGAAATGCACTATATTCTCACCTGACTTTAAATATTACCGGTTTGACAAGGATATCAGATAGTTGAAACTATTACAGAATTTGTAATAGTTTCAACTACTTTCTAGGCGGTTTCTTCAAAATCATATGAGAAAAAAAATCCATTTCCGAAAACCAGAGAAATTGCACTTTTTTCCGGGAAAAGGCTTCATTTCGCCTCTATATTATACTTGATCTGTGCGTGGACCCACCTGGCTTCAGAAAAAACCGAAAGTTTATTTGCCATGCTATTTTCACGGCAAGTAAACTTAAAAATCGTCTTTCTCTTAACCTGTGGGGGGTGATTCCCATTTCAAAAAAACTTTGACCTACGGCAGTGGGAACCAACTTTTATGACTCGTGGACCCACCAGGTTTAGTAAACGGAGTTAACTTGCTATTTTCTGTTTTCACTACACTTTTGTGCTTTTATCCGGGGGTTGACTTGCAAACACGGGATTAAATTCAAGTGAAAATGGAGTCTAAGAGTTTGAAATAAAACATAAAATAATTGGAATATTTCATTTTTTTGAGACTGAAATTCTATACAATTTTAGCCAACTTGTAATTTTAGCCTCCAGAGCGAAATGTGGGTGACTGGACATAAATCGAATTGACCCAAAGCCACCCAATACTCCGAATAAATTCCCAAGTTGCCACAGCTCTTACCAAATATTATTTGCGCCCATGCGTTTCTAACAGCCTCAAATTACTAAATGAATTACTCACAGAAAAAGTATACGTATACTTGCTCTGCAGCTCTGTGGGAATTGAGTTTTTTAGTATCTTTATCTGTGGGAATTACTCGACTAATTTTGGGCCAAATTCCCATTCATTGTGCACTGCCCTCTAGTTGGGGCGTCAAAAATCCTGCTGGATACACATCACGACTCTTAACATTGTCATAAATAGTTAAATTGGATCATTAAAAAAGAAGAGGATTCAGTTTAGCCATGTTGTGGCTCCTTTGGGTTCTCCTTGTATTCCCTCCAGCCCTCCATTCTCAATTTAGTAAAGACCCTTCTCATACCATTCCACAGTGGGATAAAGCAATCCTAATTATTTTATTTTTTTAAAAATTCAAAAAGTTTGGTTGAAAAATTGAACAATTTCATTGGAATTTATCATAGAAACGCCAATAAAAGGGTTTTAATTTTCAAACAAAGTTTTTGAATTTTTAAATGAAGGAATTCCAAAACCATACAGAAACTCCATGTTCTACCTTTTTCGAGAAAAATCGGTAAATCCTTATCGTCAATTTACATGTCACCCTCCCATAATGAGATTTTGCCAATACCTCAAAATCTCTTATTAAAATTGTAAATGAGCCATCAAAAAAATCAAAAGTAAACACGACCAATTAAAATGCGGGAAACTTGATTCGTTGTGTGTATCGTACAACTGTACGAGTACCCGTACTCATGACCTGTAATAAAATATTTTTGTAGAGTTGGCAGACTGCCAACGATGCTTGTCGGAGGTACGGCTCTCGCCTGGCATTTTCTGACGATCCTGAAATGTTTTTTTTCCTTAAGGACATGGCACGAACAGAAGGTAAGGTGTAGGGTAAGACGGTTGAATGATGAAAGGCGTTTTGGACTGTGAATGTAGGGAATGATTTTGATTACTGGATAGGAGGGAGAAGAGATCCGAATTGTCAGGACCATCCAAATTGTTACGCATCTGACAATGGTCGCTATGTTGACCTCTCTTGGTGGTCTACAGACGATCTACCCGAACCTGATTTTGGTGAGGCTACGTGCCTGGCCATGGAGAGCCTGGGCATCTATGACACCAAATGTGACAACTTCATAGGCTACCTTTGTAGGACCTCTAACTCCATCAGGCACACATTGGCCCCCTTTAGTCTCATTCTACCCACCCTCATCCTCATCTTCCCAACAGCTCTCACCATTTAACACCCCCCCCCCTCCATTTTATTGCCCAAATTGATTAACAACATTTTGGTCTTAATTTATTAAATTATTTAATCAAATGCCAACTATCTCAATTAATTTTACAATTTTTCGTATTCTACAATAGACACCTTGGTTTATTTTTTAGAAGAGTTATTTTATTTCAAAAATGACGTAGACAAAAACAATTCAGTAAAAAATTGTATTTTGTTTTTTACATAAAATAGTGCCCACTAATTTGTAGTGTTGATGGTTGTCAAAAGTCAGTTAAGATTTATTTTAAGCGTTGATGGCATTATATTATAAATGGCCTAATATGTTTTTGCCAGCAAAAATATTGACACCTCCAGCAAATTTCATGTTGAGCAAAATTACGAAAACACAAGCAAAAATGTCCAAAGTACCAGCAAATATATTATACAGGCCAGCAAAAATAAATCCAGCAAAAAGATCACAAACACCAGCAATCCGTACAATTTAATAATATTTGCAAGAGGAGTAAATATTTTGCGTGAACCACAAATTGTTTGAGGGAGTAAAACATATTTTGAGGGAGTGATAAAATATTTGCTTTAGCTTGCAATTATTTCCTTCGTCTCAAAAATATTTGCTGGAGGTGTCAACACTTGCTGGCGTTTCAATTTAAATGCTTGCAATTGTAACTAATTTGCGGGAGCAGTCGGTTAATTTGCTGGAGCCAAAAATGCCACCCATTATAAATGTGCAAGAACAAAATTAACTGAAACAGTTTAGTAATTATTAATTAAATTAGTTGTCTTGTTAAGTGATGACCCTCATTACAATTTATGTCTGGAAATTAATCTATTCTTTTGATCGTTATTAATTAATCCATTTTTAACATTAACGGCCAACATGTTTTTCAATCCTTGACTCATATCTCCTGGCGTAGGTGATCCTGACCTTGCCCCTGACTTGGTTTTACTATGAATGGCCCCCTGACTTTGCCCTGAACGACTTAAATTAGTTTTGTACATTTGTATCAAATTATTGAGTGCCCCTTTGTAATTCCCTTTGGTAAATTTTTTTTCCAATTTTTTCATAAATTTATGATTTGGATTGTTACTTGTCAACAATTTTTGGTGTTTATTCTCAGGAATTGTGATGGCCGCCATTTTATTTGATTTTATTCCTCTTATTTTTTCATTTGGACTGAATTTGTACAGTCTTTTTGGTGGGATGTGATCTCGGTTTACTAGACCAGCCTATTTTTAATTGTAATTAAAATTTAATTCGTTGGCTAAATGTTTTCATAATTGGGTGATACGTCATGATTCATGAAAAGTACCTTTGCATGAGGTTCCAATTTTTTGTAAGTCCCGCCATGGCCGATATGACTCTTGACCGTTTTTTCCGTAATGTGGGGCTTTGACTGAGGGCTATGGCTTCTCGACCTTGTCCGTGACCCTGAGTGATGACCCTCTGAATTTGTACTGGGAACAGATTGTGACCTCTCACGTCCACGCAACGCTGCTTGACGTATCGGACGTTTTGTGGTGGTGGCTCCATTTTGGTCAATAAATGACCAAATTAAAATTAAAAGGAGAGGGCCAATTAATTTGGTGGCCTTCATTTTAATTAAATTGAGACTCAATTTAAATTGATTCAATCCCAAGAAATTATTTTGGGACTAAACATAATTAATTTAAATGATTCACAAAGTTTAACTTGACCCTTAACCTTTTAATCGTGGACTATTGAGTCATTCCTGACTTTGTTTTTAATTCATAAATCATTTTTTTGGGGTCACTCTGTAGTCACCAAAAGGTTAAATTATTTGGCATCGTTGATGAGAATTAAATCATATAATTTAATTATTACTCAATTAAAGTTTGTTTGCTAAGTTAAAATTTAATTTTAATTTTTCAGTGGGTTAAAATATTCAATTTTTTTGGATATCGGCCATATTTAATTTTGACAATTTCTGAATCATGAATTCTTGATTTTAATCAGACTCCAACAATTTGATTTAAACTTGATGGGTGAAACCACAATCAAACTGAAATTGAGGCGCAAAAATTTGAATTAAAATGCGTGTTGCACATTTCATGTCAGTTAAGTTACAAAATATGACGACAGGTGTCGCTTTACCTGGAGGCCAATGACACCAATACATTTTCTCCAGTCTCTCAATGACTCACATGTCTTGGCCTTGTTTATTTTAGGATCTACAACATTTTAAAATCATTTTTTGAAAATTGTACAAAATTTTGACTAATTTTTTTCAAAATTACGATAAATATCGCCACAAAGAATGAAAGCATCCCTCAAATGTCGAAGCTTGTGACCTTGATAATTATTTTCCATATAAGAGTAATAATGCTTTTTACCAATGCCGCCATCTTTATTGAACTGAAATAAAGGATAAATCAATTTGAATTTTGAATTGGGCGCTCTTTCTATTTTACAAAAATCATACCAAGCCCAGTGCAATGTGGGCACATCGAGCAACACACTAGAACAATTTTTTAAAAATAATTTAGTCATAGGCAACACAAGAGGTCATATGACACTTACGTCACGTGACTGAGAGTACAAATTTTTGAATTAATTTATTTCCCGCCTTACATCCTCTGACAACTCTGAATCTTCTCGACATTTCGCCTTCGCCTCATCCAAACGGTTTGCCCGCTGGGTTATAAAATTGCATACATCATCTCCAGGGGTCGCCTCGATCTGCAGGGTCAACAAATCAGTACAAAATTAAATTCAAAATTGTACACGCGCCAAATTTTAAAATCACTTACGGATGCAAGAGCAAAAATTGTCAAAAAAGAGAAAATTAACCACGACGACATTTTCAAAAAAGAAATGTGACAAATGGAAGGAAAGTACACCAACTTTTCACTATAGGGAGTGAACCATGAGATGGCGGCGGGTAGTTCAAAACACTTAAACTTTAATGGGGAGCACGTGCACTTAATTGGATACTACCATAGTTAAAATTAATTGTACTTTTTATATTACTTGCATTAAATGACATCATATTTTGATTTTGATCGGTTGACTGTTATATTAATTTAAATTTTTCAAAAAAAATGCCGCCATTTGTAATATGAAATTATTTACGAAGAAGAAGAAGAACAGTGACAATTTTTTCGGCACAAAAATGAATAAAAATTAATGTCGACGTTCTCTCCATAAAATTAAAATTGCCGACTTTTATCCCCGCCATTGGAATCGCTCTCACTATTTTCCTGACCTTCATTTTGTACCCCGCCAACGTAATATTTCCAGCTGCATCCAAAATAAGATTCTTGACCTCACTGACCTTGGACGCAATAGAGAAAGCTTTCATATAGACAACAATGTAGCCAATGGCGGTACAGATGACAATTAACAAGTTGACTAGGGCGGCAAAATAATTTAAATGGAAAAAGCTAATTGAGAATGACAAGCCCATGATGAAGCCAACAAGGCACGTGATTTTAAACGAGAAAATAATAAAAGAATGTTGCCGATTAAATAGCCGAATCAGGAGCGACAATTTCTGTGTGTCTTTGATCGCCTTCTCGAGTTGTTCCAACGGCGACATTGCTCTTTTGATGTTTCTACACCAATAATTAAAATTTAATTACTGGTTAATTAATCCTAATATTTAATTGTAATTTTTTACTTCAAAATCGCCAAAAGGTGATCACAGTCCGAGTGACATTTGAGAAAGAGAAGGAGCTCACAATGCAAACTGAAGTAAATCCAAGAGGACACTTGACTCATAAACCAAAATTCCGAGCCCAAAAGACCCAAAAATGTCGCCAAATTTTGGTAAGATGGCGGAAGGCAAGAGTACATTAGATGGAGTCTGGTGGGGTCCAAACTAAACAAAGCAATCACAGACAGAGTTGCTAGACTAGCCAAAGGTGGCATGGTGAGAACCCAGAGTTCCTGTAAATTATATTTCCACACGGCCAATAGATGGCGTGGAGGAGGGGAAGTGTATCCTTGATAAAAATACAGTAAACTTCTTTTTCTTGAAAAACTTCAAAAATTTTATGTCGTTTACCTTCTTCTTCGTAGAACAAAGTATTAAAAACGGCACAATTTAAATTGGGCGCCACCACAAACAGACGATGCGACATGAAAACGGCGGCAGAATTACCAAAACAAATAATTAAATGAATAGAAAAATGACTTAAATTAAAATATTTCACTGGATTCAAGAAAACTTGGATCATCCTGATGATGATGTAGACAGTATGCAGCGTACAATAAAAGTGATAAAGTCGCCATCGCCAATAACGCCATCCACCAGATTTTGCTGAAATTGTGCTCTTGACTAGATTCACGTCTATTGGGTAAAAATTGTAACGGGCCAAGAGAGAGATGGCTTGAAAATTAAATTTATTTTCTTCCCTTGTCAACATTTTTACCATCCAATTTTGTCCAAAATGTCGCAGTATTTTTTTCTAAATTTCCTCATTCATTTTTGAAAAGAGGAATAACAGAAATTTTTTCTCTCTCTTGAAGTTCTTTAATTGATCAAAGGGAAAGATAGTGGGTAGGTTTAAATAATGCTCAAATCAATTAAATTAATTTGTTTGAGCTAAAAAACCCGTTGAAATGGCTTCTATGTTCTATGATCTAAAAGAGAATGCCCAAAATGGCCTCTCATTAACTGAAGTAATCCTATAAATATAAAATAGTTAAAGTAATCAAAGTCAATTAAAGGTAAGAGTCCCTGATGTACCCGATCCCCATTTATTTTGTGTTTTACATGATACCCGTTAAAATACTTTTCTAGATAAACTACCCGCAGGAATACAAGTTCCTATAAAAATGAGGGTACTCCAATGAGGCTACTTTTTGATGTCTCACTGAAACCAATTTTAATTTTAACAATTTTAATTTACTCTTCTAATTGTAGTCAGGTAATTCTTTGTCTATTATTGTAAATTAACAAAACTAACTCGGGGCGCAACTTTTGAAATTGCGAGACATTTCATTTGGGTACAAAATGTCACTGCCAGTGACCCTCACTGGCACGTTTGGAAATTTTTTAGCACTTGTCGTTCCAAATGTATTATAATTACAGGTGATAATTGTAATTAAATATTGAAAATGAGGAAATATTTGGCCCAACCCCGGGTAAAAATAATTCTGCCCTATAATCATGTGGTAGGAATCATTGCATGATTTAAAGGTTTTGAAATAATATTAAAAACTAAATTTATTTACGAAAATGCTTAAATGCAAAATAATCTATCTACGCATTTGGCGGCAGTGCATTTACGTTATTTTGCATTTACCAAAAAATGAATTTTAGGTTACTTTGCATTTCAAAACTTCTGCGCATTAGTCAGTTTGCTTAAAGGTCAACGATTTGTATATTGTACAAATGGATAAATCCAAAAGTTTTTTTTTTTTGATTTGCTATAAACAATATTTTTATTTTAATTACAAAATGAGAACGATGACAATTTGATTAGCACAAAAATGAATGAAAATTATTGTCGAAGTCCGCTCCAAAAATTAAAATGGCCGACCCGAATCCCTGCCATTGGAATGGCTTTCATCATTTTTTTGACCTGTGTCAAATTCCCCACAAAAGCAAGATCTCCAGCGGTCTCCTCTATCAGATTTTTGACCTCAGTGACCTTTAAAGCAATAGAGAATGCATTCATGTAAATAACGGCGTAGCTCACAGCAGAGCAAATGTGAATGTATAGAGTAATCAATCCTGTAAATAATTTAAATGAAAAAAATCAATTGCAAATGACACGCCAGAGATGGAGGCAATCAATGAGTTAATTTTGAAAGAAAAAATGATGAAGGAATATTGACAATTGAACAAATGAATCAACAGCGACAATTTTTGTGTTTCTTTTATGACCCTCCAAAGATTCTCAAGGGGCAGGGCTTCCTCTTTAATATTCCTGCGCATTAAATTCCATTTATTAAATTAACTTTGATTAAATTTAATTATTTTGTAAATTACTTTAAAGTCCCCATAAGATGGTCACAGTCAGAGTGGCACTTGAGAAAAAAGAGGAGCTCACAGTGAATTGCAAAATTCCTTCAAGCTGCTAAATGGACCATAATGTCAATTTCAATTAATAAAAATAACCAAAATGTCCCGCCATTTTGGAGAAATGGCGGAAGGCAAGAGTACACAAGTTGGAGTCTTGACGAGTCCAAACCTAACATAATGGCCAATAAAGCTACAACAGTCGAAAGCATGATTGGCATGGCCAGGACCAAAAATTTCTTGGAGATTGTATTCCCACAGAGGGCGTGTGCGTCTAGTTGGTTGAATAGAAATAGCATTTGCACCTTTAAGTGAGCCCAGAAACCGCCGGTGCAGTGTTTTTACACCAAAATAAAACCAAATTTTATGTAAGCGATTTTGATATCTTGAATTGAGCGCCAAAAATTGAGTCCCTGGTACGACCCCTTGAGCTGAACTCAAGTGAAAGTCCAAGAGTGCTTTCTGTATAAAAATCAACGTCAAATTATTTTAAATAGCTTTCACTTTAAAATTACAATAATTTACCACTCCATCGTCGTCGAACAAACTATTGAAAATAATTTGATTCAAATTGGGTGCCACAATGAACAAAAAATATGACATACAAATGGTGGCTAAGAAACTAACAGAGCACATCACATGGAGAGAAAAATGATTCAAATTTAAATATTTCCCGGGATTGGCGACAACTTGAATCAACCGGAGAGTAATGTAGAGGGGATAAAGAGTGGCATACAAATGGAAGAGGCGCCATTTCCAGTAGCGCCATCTATCCGATTTTGCCGAAATGGTGCCTGAGACAACGTCTACATCTATCGGGAAAATGTTGTGACGGGCAAGAAGGGAGATGGAGTGGAAATTGTATTTATTTTCTTCTTTGGTCAACATTTCAACACCAGGCAAGTTGTGTCAGTTGTGCGGAATTTGCCGTACAAAAATATTTAAGGTGGGTTTGGCTGTTGACCAAATTCTCGCAGAAAATAGTTGAATCTGTTGAGAAAATAAATAATTTTTTTTGGCTCGAAGGTAGCAAAGAAACTTGAAGTACCTGAGGTCGTGGATAGATTGGCGGGTAATGATCTTTATATAAGATTGAGGGTACCCCTATCCCAGATTTGAGGTACTAAAAAAACAGTCAACATTTTAATACTTGTAATTTTCTTTCAATACTTTTAATTATTTCACTTAAATTAATCAAGCCAGAGATCTATCAAAAGCATTGAATAAGAAAATATTCACCAGACTTTATTTTTCTTAATTTTATTATCATTGTGCAATTGCATAAATTAAAATAAGTTGACAATTAATTAATTAAATTATAGATCGAGTTGTATCATCCAACGAACATTTCCTTCCACGCATGTCCACTTTACTGTACAAATGTTGAAAAATGGCCTCCCATCAAGTGCCATTGCCATTGCCATTTTCAAGGGAGCGCGTTGAGAAGGCTCACAGTTTTTTCCGTCACAAAAAAGAACAAAAATGAATGTCGACGTTTTCTCCATGAAACTAAAATGGCCTTTATTTATCCCCGCGCCATTGGAATGTCAGCAGTCTAATATAAGATTGGCCATATCCCCCATTTAAACTTCCCAGATAAAATTACCCATTAATTTAATAGACCCCAAACAAGAAACCATTCCAATGCGCGGGGGTAGTGTGTCAGGGTACTTTCATGCGGGTCCACACGACCTTCTAGGCTTCTCTCACAATAAAAAGTAGAACATTTTAAAAAGCCTAAAGTTTCATTTCAATTAAATAAATATTAATTACAGTTTGTATTTTACTTTTAATTAAATTCTCGAAGAAGAAGAAGAACGGTGACACTTTGCTGAGCACAAAAATGAATAAAAATTAATGTTGAGGTTCTCTCCATAAAATTAAAATGGCCGACTCTTATCCCCGCCATTGGAATCGATTCCATGATCCTTTTCACATATAAAGGGTGTGTTGTTTTATTTTCGCCTGGCTGCCTGGACGCCAGGCCGGAATAAAACAACACACCCAAACTATAAGGTTTAATAGAGAGTCCTCTAACGGTGCCCGGTCCACTACCAGCCGTCTCCTCAATAAGATGCTTGACCTTGTTGACCTTTGACGCAATGGAGAAGGCCTTCATGTAGATGACAGAATAGGCCATGGTGGTAGCCATACCAAGATAGAGACTCACGATACCAGCAAAATAATTCAAATGGAAAAATGCAATTGCGAATGAAGGGCCAATTATGGAGACAATCAAGCAGAGAATTTTAAAAGAGAAAATTATGAAAGAATGTTGACAATTGAAGAGGCCAATCAACAGCGACATCTTTTGAGTTCCTTTCATTACCATTTGAACATTCTCAGGGGAAACAGACTCATCTTTAATATTTCTACACATTAAATATAATTATTTAGTTCATTATTATTTAAACTAATGCTTAAGCCATTTAGGTAAATTAATTGTAAATTAATTACTTGATCATCTCCAAAAGGTGGTCACACTCCGAGTGACATTTGAGAAAAAACAGGAGTTGACAATGAAAAGTGAAGAAGTAGTAACCAATTATGTTACCACAGGAATACGATTCAGCGGCCAATAAGACCAAAAATGTCGCCCAATTTTGCCAAGATGGAGGCAGACAAGAGTAGAAAAGATTGAGTCTTGTGGGATCTGAACTGAACAAACCAATCAATGCAATCGCCACTAGAGCACTCACAGGGGGCATGGCCAGAACTAAAAGTTCTTGTGTGTCGTATTTCCATAGAGGGCGTACATCTCGAGATTGTTCAAGATGGCCAACACTACGCCCAATTTGTTCCATTCCGTCTGCTGAGCTAACGTCAATCCCAATGGGGCTTTCCTACAGAGAAATCCACTTGAAATATTTAAATTAAGCTTTCAATTTAACTTGTACTCATACCACTCTGTCGTCCCCATCGTCATTGAACAAACTATTGAAAATAATTTGATTCAAATTGGGCCCCACAATAAACAATTGATAGGACATGAAAATGGCCGTCATGAAACCAACACAGCAAATCAAGTGAACAGAAAAATGATTTAGATTTAAATATTTCCCGGGGTCAATCACAACTTGAAGGAGACGGAGAGTGACGTAGGTTGTATGAAGGGTGCAATACAATTGGGAGATTCTCCATCGCCAGTAGCGCCATCCAGTGGACACTCCAGAAATTGTTCTCTTGGCCATGTTCACATTTATGGGCAAGAAATTGTGACGAGAGAGGAGCGCCAAGACGAAAAAGTTGAATTTATTTTCTTGTCTCGTCAGCATGGCGGAACACCAAACGTAATTAAGTACATTAACACCTGTAAGGCCTGATAAGACGGATTTTCTGACGGTCTCCACTCATGTGGTCAGAGTAGTCTAGTGGATAAGACTGTTGTCTTTATATGGGGCTGAGGGTTCAAATCGCAGTGAGGCCAGTTGAAATTTGGGCTACATTGTAAGATCGATGATGAATAGATTTAAATGGAGCGCCTTCGACACGGTAGTTGCCTTCCAAGGGCTTTAAAGTACTGCGTGGAGTTGGCAGAGAACCCAGAAAAATAATCTTTTTTTCCTGAGACCTTTATTTTTGTCATAATAGTCACAAATTATTTTTAAATCACCATTAACTCTATTCCAAGCAAAGTTTTTAATTAAATTTTCCAACTATTTTAGTTGATCACCAAACCACTGTAAAGATTGTTAAAAATGTGACGGGTCTCCCTTAAAATGAATTAAATTCGTTTTGCTCATCAGTGAAAGCACCTTGATGATTTTGAATAAATTGTGAGTATGAGGAAAGTCAAGAAAATTTCTTGTCTGGCTTTACGTCCTCGAACATAGGAGTGTCCACAATAGGCCTCAAATTAAATTGATTTTGATGAAATCAAAACTTTGAATTCGCATTTGCATAAAAACCGAGTCTCCCCAATGGAGCGGAGTAGATGGAGGGCAAATATTTATTGCAAAGCCGTTCAAAAATAATTATAGACAAAAAGCGGGACTCCACTTGTCTATTTTCGTCTCTTCAAATAAAATGAACGCCATTCTCATTCCGTGGAACAGCAATTAAAATCCATCCAAAGTTCTGCAATTTCCCCTCACTTTTTATATAACCGAATTAATTATAATTACAACTGTTGATTGCAATTAACTATTTAATTGGCCTATCTCAGGTAAAAGTATTCATATTCTATGTACGTACACATCAAACGTTTTTACATGCTCAAATGTTTTTACTAAAGGATAACAAAGCGAAAGAATATTTAATTGTAATTAAATTTAAATAATTTAATACCAGCAACGCGCCCCGAATGTAATTTATTTTGGAACATTTCAGACAATTAAAATTGTAATAAATTATTACTAATAATTGCAATTTAATTACTAAGTTGAGGCCGCCACATGTAATACGAATAAGGGGTGAGCTACCCGTCATGGCATGAAATTTAATTGCGCAATTAATGTGCAATTAACCTTGAGATTTGTTTAGCGTTTTCATTTGAAAATGAAAAAAAAAATTTTGAGAGCGAAAAAAATTTAATTGAATGGGGGACAGCCTCATTAATGAAAATGATGTAAAACTTTATTTTTTCTAAGTAACAATTAATTTAAGATTTCTGTTCAGGTTATTTAGGTCAAGTTGATTAAAGATATCCCAAATTCTGATCTGTAAATTAATAAAGAAATATTTAATTAAATTATAAATTTAATTTGACACTCTTCCAATTTAATTAAAAACAATTACCTAAACCATCCCCATTTTCATGGAGAATGCACTGATCACATGTCATGTAAGAATTGCATGTGGATTTTGACTGAAAAATAATAACAGTCTCACTCCGAATTGACCCTCTCTTGTGTTTCCTCCCCGAATTGTCATCCTTGTCAAAAATCATGTCTGTCTTTCCATCTAAATTAATCAAACCAAAAAATAATTTTAAAAAATTCCAAAATGGCGCTTGAATTACAAAAAGCTTACGGTAGGAATTAGTGGAATTTGCATAGCAATTAGTGTGGAGACCCACACTAACAATTTTGGCGGGTTCCATAATTTCGGGGATATTAATTGGGAGTTTATCATACACAAAAACAATGTCACTATTTCTGTACAATGTCGCTTGAAATGTAAATGGCCCAGTTTGGTCTCTGTCGTTTAAATAAACGTCCGTCCATTCAACAGTAAATTGTTTTTCTACAAAAATAGTTATTATTAAATTAATTTACAATTTAATTAATTAAATGACTTACTAGAAGACAAAATTCTAACATCCGAATTTTGATCTTTGAGGTCAAACATGTCCATGGTCATGAGTGGCGCCACATAGGACGACAAGAGAGAGTCAGGTGACTCGTAGGCATCCAATTGTGGTCCTAAAAACATGAACCCCTTCTCCTTGTGAACTTTGACCCAACGAATATTTGTTCCATAAAAAGGGAAATTAAAATTTAATTTAATTGACTCCAATTTTGACTGTCCATTTGAAATTGACGCCACTATTTTCTCTGCATTTTCTGTCTCTTTCTCCTTGTCAAAATCAACCCAGAAGGAGGAGCCATGAGGGAGGACTGAAATTTTGTAGGATTTGCTTTCAGAAATCTGAAAAAATAATTATTTTAATTTACAATTTATAATTAATTGTAATTTATTTTAATTTACATAAATCGGCTTGGCATAACCCTCATCAGAGCTTGTGTATCCTGTCAATATTAATAAAAATTAATTATTTTGTCCATTAAAAAATCAGCACATGACAGTCGACAGCCGACAAAATTTGGGAGAAGGGCGGGACTGGCGGGAGTTTTTAAATGAACAAAAAATTGTTATAAAAGTTAAATTTTACAAGTTAATTATTAATTAAATTAAAAACAAGAGGGGGATGCACACCTACACTTGACGTCACAACATGTTGAAAATGGGTCGTAATTAATTGGACAAATAAAACTAAAATAATTTGAATACTCTTCATATTGGGACAATTAAATTGTAGAAGGGCTGAGAAAATAAATAAAATGGAAGGGAAGGTGATCAAGCTAAAGAATGGAAATTACAATTATTTTTTTTTGAAAAAGAATTTGAACTCTTGAACTACTCTAAACTTGATTAGGCCCATGTAAGTTAAAAGATGAAACTTGTTTTTTACCATGGCACGTTGTCAAGATTTAGGAAATGAGATGAGTGTGTCAGGAAAGAGACTTTTTTTTCATGGGGGCCATTTCAATTGGCCCCCTCTTCAAAATCTTCTCTCCCTTTTTTCAAATCATTTTAAATTTTAACCATCTTTAGTCTAACTTTGTTTAAAATTAGGCCTTTGAATTTATAAACACGTGGACGTGGACAAGAATTTATTTATGTTAGTGTGTTTAGGTCAACTACAAGTAAATGACATTTAAAAATAATTTCACTCAATTTTAAATCAACACTTTCTTTTGCAAGTCTAGAGAGTAAAATTAACTATTTTTAAATAATTTTCAAATTATTTATGAGGGTCAAAAAACTCATTGAATTTAATTATTTAAATGTCACAATACTTTTTATACTTGTTAGAATTGTCTTGATGGTGGTTGAGTTAGAGCATGGATTTTTAAGGATTCATTTTGAATTATGGCCGTCATTTTCTGGTACTTGAACAATTTTAATGAAGAAGAGCCCTTTTGAGCTTGAAAATTCAAGCAAGATTGTGGCTGGAACTATGACTTCTTATTAATTTCAATTTACCTGAGGCTGTTTGATGGGGTCAGTTGGTGGTGATGAATGGGGGAGTTTAATTTGCATTGATTGACGTACTTCCAGTTCTTTTTATGATAGGAAGAAAAAATATTTGATGGCATGTAAAATACAATTAAAATAAATGTAGTTTCAATAAATATTATTTTCATATTTTGCAGACATTTTTTAATCTTATGTAATGTACGGAATTTCAAAATATATTTAATTGGAATTAATTATCTCCTACATTTTTTCTTTGTTGCCATGGACATATGGACATGATTTTTAATTGTTTGATAAAACGGTTCT